>JAZKJV010001337.1:325486-375222 GCA_037367405.1 Ottelia alismoides | reverse complement strand
TGTGGATGGCGACAAGAAGCCCACCATGGGAGTCATCTATGAGGCAATGCGCTGCATGAGAGAGAAGGTCACAGAAGAGGTTGGAAGGGAATCGAAAGCATGGTTGGACATCATAGGACAAGCGATGGTCCACGATGCTCTCACATCCTCTTCACAAGGCCGGTATGTATTATGTAAAAATGTATTTTTTTTCTATTTTTTAAATTTTTATGGTTGGACATCATAAATGAGCTTGTCCGTGACTTTGTGTGCAGCTTATTACTTCAATCCTAAGTACCAGTACAAGAATGGACTTGGTACAAATGCTGACCTTCTAGCAGCAGTACAGATTGTGGTGGAGAAGCTCGTCAAGGACGAGAAGTTACAGATCATGTGCATGAACGAGGTAATCCTCAAATTTCTAGCTAAATTTGGAGTCACAAGAAATTTCGTAAAGATGTAGTACGACTTAAACCTATGTGTGCATTGTGCAGGTTAAGTATTTCCGGGATGCGTTGGGTTCCTTCGGTCGGATTACTGCGGTCAACGGACGAGGCAATACTCTTCCTGATAGGGACGAAGGCAAATAAAACCATTACTAGTGTGTTCATTTATTCCTACTATTGATTTCTCTCTTTTTCTTTTTTTGCAGCCGAATGGTGGTTGTTATACGGGATGGAAGCTCCCAACCTTCGAAGTGTGGCAGTGAAAGTGGTTTTCTCAAACGGCATCTGCTGGCGGTTGTGAAAGGAACTGGAGCACGTTCAATTTGATCCATTCCAAGAGACGGAACAGGTTGGGAGAAAAGAAGCTCAATGACCTTGTCTACTGTGCATTACAACTTGAGGCTGAAGTTGAAACATGCAAAGGAGGGACAAGACAAAGATGACTACACGGACCCTATTGATCTTGCGTACATTTCAAGATGCACGATGACGATGCTGATGAAAACAGTTCTCCAGAGGTGGATGGATTCCAATGGTTCCCCCGTTCTCGATCAGCCAGGTGGAAGACCAAATGAGAACATAAGCCAGCAAATGGGAGCAGACGGTGGTGACTATTTGGCAAGATCCGGGCGGATTACAGACCCTGTTGGAGGGTTGGAGGGCGAGATTGATGCGGTTGGTTGAGAAATCCTCTCGAGTAGCTCCAAATCCAAATCAAGGTCAAAGGATGACATGGAGATGATGATGATGATGATGTTGATCGTGGTGGACCTGGTGGTGGTGGGGAGACAAACACAGCGGGTCAGGAGGGGAGTGCTCGTGGACCACAAGATACCAGACTTCAGGAAGGGTTACATGCAGGACGTGAATATATGGAGCGACAGCGGAACACACACGGACAATTTGTTCCAAGTCCGAGTCCAGGGCCTACGGATTACGAGTACGGTCGAGGCCATCGTCCAACCGACAGCTACATGAAGATTTGATATCATCTGTAGGTTCTTTGAGCTTCATGGACATTGATAGCCCATATCGCGGAGGAGCACCAAGTCCTTTAGGCGGATATGGATCGTCGCACGATGAGAGATCGTTTGATGTCTTCCTGGAATACTTTCATGCTCCTCCGCCAGGACCTCCTCCTCCTCCTCAATTACAAGGCCATGTACTCGTACATGACATGGGAGAACTACTGCGAGTTCATTGAATCTACGATGTGTTATGAGAGACATCAAGGAAGGGGGGGCCATTCAGATCCACCGCGGAACTCTTGGTTCTGAACAAAACATGTCACCATGTACTATATTTTAATCTTTTATTGCATTGATCATTAGTATGCATGTTCTTAATAATCTTCACTTGTTGTAACTTGTTGTAAGACTATTACTCTGTTTTATTATGTATTGACAATGTTACAACAATATCACCGATATGACCGATATGACCGATATGTCTATATAAGGGGTATATATGACCAATATGGTGAAATAATTGTGTATTTGTATGCTATTTATTATTCTAATAACTTGGAATATCGAAATTTTCCAATAAAATTGGGGGAAAATCAGATTTTTAAGGCTTTTCCGACATTTCCACCGAAATTTCCCGAAATTTCAGCGAAATTTCGGTTTTCCATGTCACCGAAACGAGATAGAAATCGTGATTCGAACCTTGTTTACCACTAGCAGTGAGATTGAGTGAGACTACTCGTTGTTGACGTAAGTATCACACACGAGGCTTTCTTGCGGACCAATATGCCTCATATGTACAACACAACAAAGTTTTTTCCACATTAAGTAGGGTCGGTTAAAAATAGCGAAGTCTTCTCCCACTATAAGTAGGGTCGGCTACATGATTCTTGCTCAATATCCATGTTGAAAGATTTAGACTATATTTTACACTGGTTGTCGACTACCTGATGCAACCTCCCACACAGGGGGATTTGAACCGTGGTTTTTTGAGTGGTAGGCACACTGCCTACCATGTGCTACCTCATCTGCACAGACGTGAAGAAAATAGAGCAATCTTTCAAGGTTATTGTATTTGAATGCTGCAAAAAAATTAATGTTTCTTCAAAAAATTTAAAGTTGTGAGCAGTGAATGGGACATCGAAGAAAATATTACAATCGGACAGAAGACAACCAGTTCGTTCCATTTGCTTGTGGTGGAGGAATATAGTTTATTTTTCTCCTCTATTTTGGGGGCTGTTGCGAGCAGGGAATGGAGTATTAGAAAGGTAAACGCCTATGCACAATGGTTTTGTCACCTACATCAGAAATTGGTTAGATATAAAACCCCATAGATCCATGCAAATCTGTGGGAACTAAGCAGGGAGGGTGCATGATGGTCGTTGAGATGTCATTCAGGTGTGTCTACGATGGAGCCGGATTGGCTGTTGTTCGCAGGACTAGAAATTGCTTTAGTGACAGGAGCAATCATATTGTTCGGGTGGTGCCAACATTCTTGTACGTGCAAGGTGGGAATGTTTGTGGAATCAAGCATGGAGCCCTGTCCAGGGCCACCGCATAAAGCCGTACTCCTGCAAGTCAACTCCAATGCCGAACCCGAACTTTTTGAGTATTCGCCCCATTGTGTGCATATGACCCTTAAAAGCATGCAAGGTTCCATCCATTATTCTATTCATTCACTTCTTACATATTTCTTCTCGCTCTTTTTTGAGGAAATGGTAATTTGTATGGAAGGCAGATGCTCAACCATCAGACATAAAGGTGCCACAAATCAACTCGCAAGGAATGACGTATTACAAACCACGTACCGACGTCTTCGTTGCACGCAGTAGAGAAGACCTTCTTCGGGTTATGTGGCCAGCAGCGGGAGGCTGTTGAGATCGGTCTCCCTCGGCAGCATCTGATATCGGCGGAGCTCCAACACTGCAACAGCAAATTCACGTGAAATCAAGCGAGAAAGCGGCCCGGGGGGCATATAGAGGAATGCGGAGAAGATGGATCACGTGTTGGCGGAGGGCGAGGGAAGGGGGAGAGGAGAAAAGGCGGCGTCGCCGGCGAGGACGGGGAGGGTGCCGCAGAGGAAGGCAGGGGCTTCGGCTTTGCAATTTCCAACTTCCCCACGCACGGGAGGACCCCGCCGGATCCATCCATGGCGGTCGTGGTTAGGGTTTCACGGCTGTGTGATATCGACTTCGACGCTGCTCAGAAAGGAGGGGGTGGTCCGCCGACGAGGTGGTGGGCGGTGCCTCTCTCCGTTGGAACTTGGAATGGGGCGGCAGAGGCGAGTGAGCTACTGAGGGGCACGTTAGCTGCTTCTCACCGAGTACGTTCACGTCGTGGTGCTTGTGTGAGTTTGATTGGAAAGAAACGGCGTGGATTGCAGAAAAGCGAGACGGTTTCGAGCCAAAATTAATCGTATTAATCAAGGTTTTAAAAATCGGACCAGCAGTTTGAACTAGTACTTTGTCAAGTTTGGTTTGACTGGGTCGAACCAATGGTCCGAACCGGTTGAACCGTTAATGACGTCAGCATGACATCATCTTTCATATAGACTGGTAAAAAATCGGATCGTTCATTTCAAAGAGGTTGGACCGGTTGAACCGGAGTATAAATAAGTGAAAAATTAGTCTTTTCTATTCATGGTATCGAATGCACATATAAAAAGAGATGTTTTCACATGGAAAACCACATCATATATAATAGCGTACAACATTGTAGACCCATATGTAAATAATGAAAATTAAGTGACGTACCTGGAGTCCTCATATTATTCTTTGAATGCTCAAATCGCTTGTATAATGAATCACTTGATAGGGATTATCCATCATCAACGTCAATCGACACTTCTTTTACCTAAAGCAAGCGTTATATATGGATATCTTGCATGTTGTGCAATGATCAAATGGTGCAAGGTTACGTCGTCTATTGTGGACTGTGGAGTGAGAACACTACCAATTTCATCGTGCTATCCACGTCATAATGGTGCTATCTTGTTGGGTATTGTTCAACAATTTGTTTTTGGATTGCTATGTAACCTTTGCAGAATATTGGATTCAACATTCAAGAATTTTTTATACTTCAACAATCCAATCCTAAAAATAAAGCAGCCAAACAAGCTCACAAGAGTCACCAGTGACCAGCTTGTGCAGTCATGCAAGAGGGAGATGAATCAGAGGTTTGCTTGTGGGCAGCTTCGTCGGGGAGGCGACACTTCGATGTCTCCTTTTTGGTGGTGGTGGCAACCTTCTGCTGGTGAGCGACTTTCAGTATGAGCCTTTAGATCAGCCGTCAGTGGGAGGCTACGAGGCTGTGAGCGGCGTCTCGCCGCCTCCTTGTCGTTGTCGCCGAGCAGGTTGGCAATGGGGTCAGGGGTGGGTAACGGCCTAACGGGTTGCTGGTTTGCAGCAATAGGAGATGTTCCGGTCGAAATGTTTGCAACTGCATGGGATAACGGACCGGCGAGACTTTGGGTTTCCAAAAAATAGGGAAAATGGGGGTTTTTAGGTCCGGTCCGGTTCGGCCACCGGTTTGGGTTGACCGGTTTTCAAGCGGTTCGATTTGTTTTTTCTTCGACTTTACAAATCGGCTGAACGGACCGGACCTTAGGTTCCCGGTTGACTGATTGAACCAGCCGGTCCGATTCGATTTTTTAAACATTGGTATTAATCGATTTTATTAAAGTATCTCACCCCTCGAAATTGAATATACTCCTTATGCATAAGATGTTCAATTTATATGTATACATTTGTAACATTTCTATTAGTTGTTTTAGATGATGATCAATTCTTATGTGCTACTCATTGAGATGAACACGATAAACATCATAAATTTAGATGATTTTTGATAGAAGGCTTTACTTTTTGACATGTACCATTCCAAATTTCACTAGAAAGTCATATACATTGATTGATGTGATTGAAGGTTTTAGCTGGAAAAAAATTGGAGACTTGGCTTGGAATTGAGCGCGAGAGTGTGTATCGAAGGCAACTATGAGCATGTTACAAACTAAAGATCTGTAGGATTATAAGAATTCAATCTTGGCAGAAAAAGAACATAATTGTGTTATAGAATAATATTAATGTTAGGGAATGAAAATAATGAGGGATAATTTATTGTATAAAGCATGACATTTTAGCTTAATAAGGCCAAACATAAAGGACAGCAAAAGTTCAAAGATAAAAGCAAAAGCAAATTGCAATAAATATGTGGCATCCTAAGAAATGAAAATGCAAGGATATGATGGTTAAATATTTAAATTACTTCCAACTATATATTTATATATTTGGCATAAATGAGCCTAAAACTACAAACCATACATTGCACATTAGTTGACTGTTTTTTCTTCAATTGACTCGTGTATTGATTCAATTGATGATTCCTTACTTAAATGTTGTGTCGATGCAACTAGTACATTTGTGATTTATAGTAGTACATTTATTGCTACAATGAAGTCTCTATCGCGTCTAAACAGGTACACCCTTACACAAATACATGTGTCCATTTAAAAGTTCAATTCATTTATTAATTATTTTTATTGCACTATCACGCATACATGTATAATAGTGTATATCTTACAAAACTGTGTGAATTTTGATAGAGCATTCTTTGTTAACCTGTATGCGTGTAACTTTCCTAGTAAAGCTGATGTTATTTGCTTCTTACCCATTGGTACATAGTCACCTTATACCAATACATCAGCTAAATTTCAGTGCATGATGGCTAACCACTTGACATTATTACCTTGGAAGTTTTTAAGATCCCCTAAACCTATAAAGGATCTTCGAGTATCGTAAGAAACACATGTAACTCGGTATTTAAGCCATTATTCATGTTGTTTTATTAACTAAATAATTGATTAATAAAGTTGTACCCTCAAGTGATTTTTGTATCTCTATTGGCAGCTTTCCAACATCTTTCATTGTCGATAGTTTTAAGGAATTTTTACCGACAGACTATAAACTTTTTAAATTACCTCTACGGCCTTTTGCATAATGTAATTACCCCATCAACCCTGTAAATTTACCCCAAGAACCCCCCACGGGCTTCAAACAGATTACCCGGAGGTTCATGGGGTAAGAGTTGGTAAGTTTACGAGGTCGAGGAGGGAATTTAGGTTGTTTCAAAGGTCGTGGAGGTAATTTGCAGAGTTTAAAGGGTCTGTCGGGTAAAAATTCCTATTTTTAAATTGTGAATTTTATTTTCCTTTTATTTTTGAAGGCTTTACATGATTCAAAGTATTTTATATTAGATGATGGAAAAACCCCTAGAGCTACAGATGCAGTAACATATTCCTTTGAGATACTGATAATCGTAAAACAAATCCTTCAATATGGATACAGACATGAAACATGATAATCATAATTCAGATATGAATATTTTACAAACGAATATGGATTATCCCTACAAGTAATAAACGCTCCTAACACTTAAATTCGACATGAATATTTTATAATTTGAACTTAATTGCTAATTAAACAGAATTACATAAACTAAAATATGACTGAATAAAATAGAAAATAAAGTAACATGTTAAACTAAACCTTCATTAAAACATAGCATAAGATATATAATTGAGCACATTTTCAATAAAAAGGGACCTTTTTATGCCTCTTCCCAATTAGGGGCTTCATTTTTGAAAATGCTATAAAATGAGTACTAAACTTTCAACTGTATGCTCTAACATACATAGAAAGGTCGTGGAAGCTTATGTAAGGATGTATTTGAGACCAAAAAAGGGATTGAACCCCTCATTATTATATTTTCAAAATAAGGCCCTAATTAGTAATCGAAGTATAGTTGAGGCCTTCTTTGTAAGTTTATATCTTTTTTTTCATGTATTTGAAATGACTCTAAAACACATTATATCATGTCTAACCCTATTAGTATTTTTAGATTTTTTATACACATATTGATATATGCCTATGATACACATTTAGTACTAAGGATATATGTATATGTATCTTCAAAATATTTGCAACCATATCCATATCATTATCCTCAAAAAAGCTGAAAATGGTATCCATATACGTATCGGCAATAAAATAAAAACTCATATACATATATGTATCCGTCAAAATCAAAAATGTGTGTCCATATCCTCTTAAAAACGAATAAGATGGCAATTGGACATTGATATATCTGTATTCGGTTGCATCCCTAATCACGAAATATGCACACATCCTTTAACTACTAACATATCTAATACTATCAGAGATAAACGCCACTATATGAAGTAAAAATAAACTAAGTTCCCACACAAAATCCTAATTATATGTACTTATTTATATAGTTGCAGCTCAATTAGTTCTATATTAGAAAAATTAACATGGCCTAAATGCCAACTATTGACTTAAAGGGTTGCTCGATCGCGTGCTATATCTCAAAATCATACTTGAGGCGCTACGTAAAAATCAACTTAATGTACATTCTTGAAGTGCGATTTTTAGCTAAAAAAGTTGCAATTTTGTGGCATGTCATATTCAAAGATGCCATTGTAATAGACCCAACCAAGGAGAAATCGGTATTGAACTAGAGCCAAACGAAAATGTTTTATGAGATAATCTTTTGTTGTTTATTGTGTCATTTAATGGCCCTTTACAATTTAGCAACTTTTACCCTTCTCACTCATGCTATATGTCTGAGTTTGTACATTTGACATATCAATAGACAGATAACTTGATAAGGGTTTTATATACTAGTGAGCTGGTACACAAATAAGAAAATATGAGGCATACGGTCTCTCAAAGGAATCATGTAGATATACACATAATGAACCGGAAGACAAGAGCTCACTCATGAGACATTGGAGTCACAATGAATTCTATCGGTGGTCATCTGGTATAGGAAATATTATACGAAATCAGAATGCTCATATATATTTTGAAAAGCATATTATTGATATTTGCCGTCCAATGGTCGATTTAGGAAATCTACTTATAAACCCTAGAAGGAGACAACCAAATATGGTATAAACACTTTGGGTTAATCAAGTCTTCTAGTATACACGATGAGTGAGTATTAGAATTGTCGAGGTTGATGAAATCATAATTGATTGTATACAATGTTGCTTCCATTCCAATGTAATGATGAAAGGGATGGATTTTGGTGACTCCGCTTAAAGATCAAATGAGTAAGATTTAATTGTATTAAATCTCAATTCACATAGTTAGGTCTAAATCCAGTAAGGTAGAAATTGATCTGAAATCATTCCAAAGTAATCGGAGAATTGATTTGGTATCTGATTCGTAGCTCGAGAGGTAAAATATCCTGATATATGTGGTCTGTACAATCTCCATATAATTATCTCCTCATTTGGTTGCAGGGTTGGGTTGGGGTACACCAATGTACCCCTCCTTCCAACCCTCTCAATCCTCCTCACAATTTACTATTCATAGGGTTACCTCAACCCAACCCAAACTCAGTCCCAACCCAACAACCACACGAACCCCAAGTATTTACAAATGTTTCATATGAGTTCTAATTTTGATTAAAAGTTGTGCATGTAAGAAATCGATAGTCATAATAATAAGGATTGCAAAATCCTTAATAGTGATGATTGATCCATAGAATATATAAATTCCATTCATAAGTTTGGCATGTAATTAATGTCGCATGGATTCAAAATAGTTGGGAATAATATAAATGGAGTTCACATTTATAGGGATTTATATAAACATAATTCTCATATTATATTAATGTTAACTAGATTCGCATTGTCTACTAAATAAGTGTAGATATATTTATATTTAATCATGGTCTAATGAATATGATTCTTTTAGTTGGAGAATGGTTTGATAATTATCCCAAAGATATAATTGGTGATAACCATTAAGAGATAATTCCACAATTATTAAAATTAAAGACAAAGTCCAAGTAGGATAGAACTATTGATTGATTGTAGAAATAAAGCCACACATCTGACCAAAGCGGGCATCCATTTTCCATACAAAGGGGGTTTAATAATTATCCCAAAGACATAATTGGTGATAACCATTAAGAGATAATTCCACAATTATTAAAGGCAAAGTCCAAGTAGGATAGAACTATTGATTGATTGTAGAGATAAAGCCACAAATCTGACCAAAGCATGCATCCACTTTTTTCATACAAAAGGGGGAGAGTGGCCTTCTATCATTCAATCATTTTAGAAAGAAATGAGCTTCTAATACCTATAGAGAAAAGAACATAAAGAAATAGTCATACTCCCGTCCAACTTCAAGTCCATTCCCAACTTCTCTCACTCTCCCAATTGTTGTGACCACTCTCTCCCTTGTGTCTCCATGTTAGTGTAATCAAGGAGTCATTTTCCTCTACGTGACTTGTGGCCATGATGGAGATGAGAAATTCATGAGTGAAATACTTACCAAGTAATGTGTGGACAAGAAGGAAGAGAACCATCTCTCAGTTTTCCGAAAGCCTCTGATTCATCATCCTATATATGAGTGTAGCAATCATCAGATCATACTCAATTAAAGATATATATTCCTTTAGAAACTCCAGGCATCAAAGGTAACATTCAGTACTTGTGTGATTTATGAAACAATGGGAAAGTAGTTTTCGCTCCCATGTGATTTTTTGTTGCAACGGAAGTTTTTTTTGTGATGTCTATATGTGCTTATACGACGAGCTTATGTTTTCGATATGATCGGATTTTTTTGCACTTTGTGTGATGTGTGAGGTGAAACCTCCCATAAAATGGTATCAACAAAAGGTTGGAGGATTCGGATTCACAATCAGGTCTGAAGAAAAAAGGGCCAATATTTTCCTCTTTGCGGGTACATTGTTTTGGATTTTTTTGGAAAATTAATAATGTTTAGAATATCTAGACACAACAAAATATTCGACAAAAGTTGGCATCGTCCAGGTGAAGATTCGGATGTGGAAAGTACCTACAAATCATGCTTTCAATCAAAAATACAGTAGAACTTGCTGGATTTTTTCTTATTATTTTTTGAGTCAATATAACACATTGTAGACACTAGCAAAAAGTCATTAATAAAGTCCTCCATTAAATCGTATTTATATTTGTGATTATGATCGTGTTGACCCAAAAAATGGAATTATCAATGACTAGTGTCGGAAGAAACTCAATAAATACAATGACTTGTTTGTTTGTGTTTTTAGACTCCGGACAGATGTGAATGTGTATGTGATGTGTTCAAATCTTGTAAAGCCTTAAACTTGACCATCTCTCGGATCCTATATCATAAGATTCGGTCTGTCAAGAGGAAACAAACAGAATCGTTTTCTTGTGAATCAAACTTCATTTCGATTTGTTATAATTTCAGAAGAAAGAGAAGTAAGGAGGTTTAAGACGTCATTAACCCGTAATGGCCGTCATTAAGGCTAATTAAACATGATTAAAGAAATAATGAGATATTGAGGATCTTTGATGATCATTAGCGAACACTAATCAATAGTTAGCAAAAGTTAAGCATAAGTCGTGAAGGTTAAATCACGATTATAAAGTTAACTGCGATTAGTGTTAATTAAGCATCATTAGCGAATCTAGAGTCTTCTCGATAGTTCTAACTTAAGCCCTAAGTTTCATATAAGTTGTGGCCAAAATCATGGGCTGCTAACCGCGGTTAACATCTAAACCATGGTTTTCTAACTATGGTTAGCGGTTTTCTAAAGCTTAGAAATAGCCCCCTGATGAACGTGAAATCCACCTCTTTAAGAATTGATAATTGTGGTATAGGAGGTGAAAATCAGATGATCAAAACACCACAATCTTTGAATGTTATAGAGTATTTTTAACTTAGCAAGTCTACTAAGATCGAACACAGGGAACGATGGTTTTTAGTTGTGCGGTTTTAAATTAAATTAATTAATTAATTAATTTCTAATTAATTTCAATGTCAAAAAATACAATGAAATGAGGTGCAAGAAATAAATAGAGAAAACAGTTCAGCACATGATCTGAGATTTTATAAGATTCAATCCTCAACTAAATTGATTAATTAATCCTCAAATATTGTCACAGATCAAAAAGTATAGTTTTAAGTGAATAGTCAATTTAAATCCATATACAGGTGAGAATCCAAATAAATATATGATTAATCCTATAATTAGTGAAATCGCGTAAAGATTTTATCTTCGAATTCTCTCTAATTTAATCCTCAATAAAATCGAGTTCAATTGCATAAATTATTCAGAATCAAATCCATTTATTATCAATTGAGCACCCCCTACATAGATTAAATTCTCGAATAGTTATTCACAATATCCAAAAGAGGATTAATTCAATTTAAGCCCTCAATAGAATCCCTACAAAACAGATCATCAATTTTCTTCATAAAAATAAGGCACAAATATGTCAATTATTAGCCTTATAAATCAAAATCATCCCTCAAATAATAATCATACAGAAACAATCTCAGATCTGACCACAATTATGCAAGGAGATAGATCATGAAAATAGCTTCAAAATGACATATTATGCGCTAAAATTGGAGTTCGGATGCAAAAGATGTGATAAAGATGAATCTGTAGGGACCAAAGTGTAAATAAATAATTTTTTTTCTTTTAGTAAGGTCCATGGAGGGGCTTTTCTGCAATTTCGAGAAGTTGGAGGGACCCCTCTATAATTTTACCCCTAGCGAGGGTATATCTGCAATTTCTGAAACTGACGAGGGCAATGTTGCAAATTTCCCTCGCAGCACGTGCCTCTGTAGGCTCGGACGGTGGGGCTAAGGCTAGGGTGTGGGGTTGTGGCCCGGTTGACCCGAGGTAGAGGCTCGGAAGCCGAAGCAGAGGTGTGGTCCTGAGCCTCCACGTGGCAGCTTCTGAGGACTTTGGGTGACCCGAGCCTCGTGGCTTGGATCGAGGCTCGGTTGGGGAACGTGGGGCGACGGTGGTGAAGGCGGTGGGTAGGTGGCGAAGCACGGAGGGCGGAGCTCATCTCCGTGGTGGAGGGCGGAGCTCGTCTCCGCGTAGAGGGCAGAGGCGGTGATGAACGCGAAATCCGCCTCTTTAATAATCAGGAATTGTAGTATAGGAGGCGAAAATCGGTCGATCAAAAACCACAATCTTTGAATGTTGTGGAGTTTTTTTACTTGGCAAGTCTACCAAGGTCGAAAATAGGGAACGGTGACTTTAATTGAGTAGTTTTAAATTTTATTAAATAATTAATTAAATGCTAATTAATTATAGTGTCGAAGAATGAAACGCAATGAAATGCGATGCAAGAAAATAAACAGAGAAAATAATTCAGCTAAGGATCTGTGATTTTATAAGATTCAATTCTTATAGAAATTCAGCAATTACTCCTCAAAAGCTTATCACAGATCGAATAAATGTTTCCAAGGAATATAATCAAATTGAATTTAGATGCATGTGAGAATCCCAAAGAGATATATGATTAATCCTGCAATTAGCGAAACCGCGCAAATATTTTATCTCCGAATTCTCCCTAATTTAATCCTCAAGAAAATCGAGTTGAATCGTGTAAATTATTGAGAATCAAATCTATTTATTGTCAATTGAGCCCCCTGCATAGACTAAATCCTCGAATAGTGATTCGTAATAGTCAACAGAGGATTAATACAATTTAAGCCCTCAATAGAATCCCTGCAAAATAAATCATCAATTTTCTTCATAAAAATAAGGCACAAATATGTTAGTTATTAGCCTGCATAAATCAAAATCATCCCTCAAATAATAATCATCCAGAAACAGCCTCAGATCTATCCACAAATCATGCAAGGAGATAGATCATGAAAATAGCTTCAAAATGACATATTATGCGCTAAAATTGGAGTTCGAATGAGAAATATCTGTAATATACCCCAAGCGGGGGTATATCTGTAATATCAGGAAATCCCGGGGGTACGGATGCAATTTGCCCCTAACGCACGTGCCTCGCGCGTGCCTCTGGAGGTTCGGATGGCGGGGCGGAGGCTCGATGAGGCCGAGCCTGTGGTTTGGGCAGACTCAGGCTACGAAGCTCAGGCTCGGACGCCCGAGCCCAGGTGGTGCCTGGCTATCGCTCGGGTGACCCGAGCCTCGAGGATGGGGACGAGGCTCGGGGCTGATTGACGTGGCTCAACAGGAGCCGTTGGATCAAGGGCTACAACCCAATATAACAGCCGAGATGACAAAGGGCGTGGCCGTAGTGTCAGGAGGAAGTGAGTGGCGGAGGCGGATGGCATGCGGCTCTGCGCGCCTACCCCGAGGTGGCGGCGGAAGCGGTCGAGGTGGAGTCGAGCACTGGTGAGCAAACAGAGGTGTGCGATGGGGAGGCTGACAGAGTCGACAAGGCACGGAGGAGGTGGAGCTCACCAGGCGATACACACCTAGGAGAGCCCCGATGGTAGGCAGCATGAGGGGTGTCGACGGATGGCGGAGTGTGACAGCAATGGTGCTCGGGGATGAGGGCGGCGATCGAGCGTGATCGGCGAAGACGAAGTCCAGAGTCTGGGCGAAGGCGGAGCGCGGAGGCAGGGGTTGATTGACGACTTGGTGGAGATCCTGCAAAGGATGAAGAACCTGCAACGAAAAGGGAAGGGTTTATGCCGCATGGAAATAGGAGAGGGCAAATCGCCTCTACTCCGATGATGGCCTCAGCGGCAGGCGACGTCGCGGCGAAGCTTGGCAGCGTCGGAGGAGACGTTGTACGGCAGAGAGGATCTCGCCTGATCACGCCAAGGTTGAAGCTCACGCTACTGCTGTCACTAATAAGATTCAGAGCTCCCTTTCCTTGTGAATGGCAGATGCCGAGCATGGATATGGAGGAGAGGCTTTATAGAAGCGTGTCGACGAGCATTACGCGGGGAGGAAGGCACCACAATGGTGGCTGTTATGCGACGGAGGGGAGAAGATGTGTAACGGCAAGGGGGAGGAGCGGGCGGCGCGGAGACGTTGCGGGCAGGGAAGAATGATTGGCTGGAAGGGGAGAAAAGGGATGACGTGCTAGGCATGTGACCCAGGGAAGAAGAGAGAGAATGGGGTGACACGTGGCATGCCCAGGGGCTGCCACGTGGCACCCCCAAAAAAATCAAAATTAAAAAGGGAAAGAAAATAGAAAATAAATAGGAAGAGACATCGGATCAAAAAGTTTCCTTCACGAAAGTTGTTCGTCTCGACGAAATCTACAACTTTTATGAAGGATCCGGGAGCAAAAGAGGTCATTTGTGTGAAGTGGTTTTTTGGTGATTATCCATGTGTATAGAAAACCAGCTTTTGGGGGTTTTGTAATTTTTTTGGTAGTTTTAAAGAGGATAAAAATTCTAAAAAAATACGATCAAAGACAAGGAATTAATTACACACTAATCTGATATTTTTGGATATTTAATAAATAAGAAAATAGGAAAATAAAATAGAAGTACGAAACACACAACTTTTGTACAGACTCACAACATACACTTGGACATGGTCAGTTTCTTTGATTTCAGTTTTAATCTAGATTTGAACTTTTATGCCATTCAATAAAAATTTCATCAAAGAACAAAAATAAAGAAGGAATAAAATTAAAAGGGTTAATTATATACATAAAAACTCATGTTAAAATCGCAAAAAGTTAAAATGCGCAAAAGATGCCCAAAACCCAACTTTCACATATGAGCTCCGAATTTTATGAAATTGGTCTTGTTTTGAAGGTATTTGAAAATAGAGTATTTTATAAGTGAGTAGACCAAAATTGGACACTCTGTGAGGAAGATATGTGTGTTTTAGTCCATCAGATGTGAAATTAGACTTTGGGATTATTCGACACTTATTTGAGTTAGTACTTTTTTATTTTTTATTTATTCTTGTTAGTAATATCTACACAATGGAGGTGGTTTTGGATGAATTGGAGTTAGGATGAATTAATTAAAAACTGTGGAAGTTAGCTGCTTTTTGGGCCAATTTACACAGGATTTTTAATGCAGTTATGCATGATGACATGCAAATATTATTTACACATGTATGTATGCTAATGATGCTTTATTAATGATTAAATGCAAATGAATTATAGGAAAAAAGTTAATTGACCAATTTTAGCATGATGAATACGAGATTCATCAGGCGGTGGGGCGCACCGTCGAGGGCGAAGGCAGCTACAAAGCTGCGCTCCTGTGGAGGAGGAAGAGTGGGGCGGCGTGGTGACGGTGAAGGCGAGGTGGTCGGTCGTGCTCAAGCGGTGCACCCCGCTGGAACTGGAACACCGAAGGAGCGCTATTGCGGCGATCGGTCACTTGGCTGCTAGTGAACATCGATGGAGCTCCAAGGGTGGATCTGCATGCAGCCCGAGGCAGACGGGTGGCGGAGCGCAATGCAGAAGGCGGTGACGATGTACCTGCAGGGTGTTAGCAAAAATGGAGGCAGAGGCTGTGTGGTAGGAGTCGGCGGAGGACGGTGGGGCGCGACTCTTTGTAAGAGCCAAGATGGATTTTCGGCGATGGGGTATAGGCGTGATGATCGGAGAGAGATAAGAAGGGTGGAGTAGGAGTTTGGGAGGAAGTACCTGGAAAGGGGGCTCAACGGTACGGAGAGCCGAAGCTCAAGCAACAGATGGATGAGCTGCAACAAGGGTAGGTAACCCTTGGATCTCGCCGATGTTGATACTCTCCAGCTACTGTCACCAGCTGAATAGGAAGAAGGGTGGATGCTCAGGAAGGCTGGCGAGGAAGGTCTTTATGGGGGGCGGTGGGGTCGACGCACATTACATAAGGAGGAGGTGAACGGTTGGAGAAGATGAAGGGGGGCGGCGGCGTGTAATGGCCAGGGGCCGTGCTTGGTGGAGACTTGATGGTCGCAAGAGGAGATGAACGACTGGAGAAGATGAAGGGGGTTAGTGGGAGTGGGGTGAGGTGTGGGTGACACATGGCACGCCTAGGGGGTGCCACGTGTCGATCCTAAAAATTTCAAAAATAAAGAGGAAAGAAATAGAAGAAGACCTTGGATTGAAAAATTTTCCTTTTCGAAAGTTGTTCGTCTCGAGGAGATCAACAACTTTCATGAAGGGTCCAAGAGCAAAATAGGTCATCTGTGCGAAGTGGTATTTTTGGTGGTTCTCCATGTGTATAGAAAATCAGCTTTTGGGGTTTTGTAATTTTTTGGTGATTTTTTAAAAAGATAAAAATCTAGAAAAATACGATAAAATACAAAAAAAATAAGTACACACTAATCTATTTTTTTTATTTTTAATAAATGACAAAATAGGAAAATAAAATAGAACTACAAATCACGCAACTTTTGTACAGACTGACAACGGACACACAGACACAGTCAGTTTCTTTGATTTCAGTTTCGATCTAGATTTGGATTTTTATGTCGCTCAATAAAACTTTCATCAAAGAACACAAATGAAGAAGAATAAGATTAAAAGGATTAATTATGTACATAAAAACTCAGGTCAAAAATAGCAAAAAGTTAAAATGCACAAAAGAGGCCCAAATCCCAACTTTCACATCAGAGTTCCGAATTTTACGAAATTGGTCTTGTTTTGAAGTTATTTGAAAATGGAGTACTTTAAAAGTGAGTAGACCAAAATCAGACTTTGTATGAGGGAGATATGCACGTTTCAGTCCGTCAGACGTGAAATTAGATTTTGGGATTATTTGACACTTATTTGAGTTAGCAATTTTTTTGTATTTTTTATGTTAGTAATATCTAAACAACGGAGGTGGTTTGGGGTCAATTGGAGTTAGGATGAATTAATTAAAAACTGTGGAAGTTAGTTGCTTTTTAGGTCAATTTACACTTGGATTTTTTAATGCAATTATGCATCATGAAATGCAAATATTATTTACACATGTATGAATACTAATGATGCTATATTAATGATTAAATGCATGTGAATTTTGGGGAACATAGCCTAATTGATCAATTTTAGCATGGTGAATACGAGATTCATCACCCCCACCCATTCATTCTCTACAATTTCCACTACCACCACCATCCCAATGGCTAGGGTCGAGAGGTCATGAGGAGGAGTAAGAGGCGAGGAAGGAGTGCTAGCGAAGCGCTTCCAGGAGAACGAGGAGGAGGAAGGTACGATCATCTCTTAGTTTGCTTCGTGAGCTAGGTTTTCGATTCATGTTCTTTTTCCAGCTCTGTTTTCGATTCATCTTTGTTTCCAATTTATTTTCTATTGTGGTTCGAGGAGAAATCTGTGTAACACCCTACTTAAGTACGGGCGGCTATGCACGTTAGTGAACCCTGTGATTCGTCATACCTTCACTCACATAAGACGCGTGGTGTCTACCGATTCTCCATCGCTTGTAGTTTGGTTATTTTCTTTTAATTTTCTTGTCGTTTTCCTTTCAGTGATTTTATAGAGGAAACTCTTTCTGTTTTTCTTTTAAAATATGTCCTGATATAAGGGGAAGCATTGCCGATATTTTTATAGAAATATATCCCGATATAAGGGGAAACTATACCGAAATTTTCCTAGAAATATCACCCGGTATAAGGGGAAGCTCTGTTGAAATTTCAAGAGAAAATATGTTCTTCACGTTCTTCATGTTCTTCGTGTGTTCTTCACATTCTTCGTGTTCTCCGTTCATTCTTCGTGTTCTTGCTACATTCTTAACGTTTTTGATACAAAAATGAAATTCGATCGTTTCAGGAGCTATAAATCATTCTTTTGAAAAAGAATCATGATAAAGCACTGCATACAAGAGAGAGAGCTCGATTAGGTAACAAAATCCTTCTTTTTGCTGTTGAGTTTTCATATGAGATCGTTGAGATTTCTGTATTTATGCTCCTTGCTACAAAGAACCTTAATTTGGTTATTTTTGAGAAAGTATGAAAGATTGCTTTGTGATTTCAACTAAAATAAGGTCTAAGCATTGAATGGATGCAGTGGTTTGGAAAGTTAGGGTTTGGAAGTTAAAATAAGCATAAATATGAGTATATAAATATATGAATTAATATATATATATATATGTAAGTCTATACTCAATATTTATTTTTATGCAAATGTAAGGCTTAACGAAGGAATTACATCATGGGAATCGATGTGTTTTGAGATGGATCCTGAAAAGGATTGTGTCTTACGTTAAGAATGGCTGGGAGTAGAACTACAGGTCGGGCATGCAACCTGTAGATTTGTCGGAAGGAACTCGCATTGGTGTTGCCCTACCTAGGTGGTACACAGTTGCCCTGTTATGATAAGTACGCACGAAATGAACGGTTTGCAACGCGTGGTACCGGGAGCCAATATATTCGGGTTGAGCGACGGAAGATGTGGTCGTGCCATGCGGAGGCACGAGTGGTTCAATAGAGGCTGGGTCAAGATAACATGCTTTTTAAAGCCGCTAGGTTATGTGATTAAAGGTTAGCTTGAGGTTTTAAGCAACCGGATCCTTGAGAACGGTGCGCTCCTTTGTTTGTCAGGCTGAGGGTTTGAGACCCTGATTAATAAAAGAAAAGGAAATTGTCATGGTAGTATTGGAGGATTGGTTGAGACGACGTGCGATAACATAAGCTTACAAGATTAACACAATATGCATTCCCGAAGTGTCCACAGCTTCGGGGTCCATATAGTGGTGAGGTAATTCCCTAGAGTAATCCCTGACGTGGAATAGAAAGGAATATGACTAAAATTAATGAGAAGGGATGAAACTTTTTCGTGATAATAAGTTTTGAAAAAAATTACACCATTTGTTTTCTTTTCTCTTCTTCGTTACATAGCACTTGCTAATTGTTATCCTATGATTTATGGAAAACCCAATAGGTATCGGTGACCCATCAGAAATACTTTAAGAATCCAACCAGCTCACTTAGTCATCCAACCAGCCACAGTAGCCTTACTCTATAAGGTAGTTAGTAATCTTTTTGTGTATTTCCTTTCGAGTTGATGTTTAATGTAAATGGTTATAGTGGGACAATATATCATGAGGACTTTATTTTGTGAATGGAAAAGTGTTGAAATACTTTTTCTGAGTATTTTTAATTGCAGTATGTTTCTGAATGTTAGTTGTGATTGCTGAATAAATTATTGCTGAGTAACCAGATCTGGATTTGGGAGGATTCGACGACCCGGAATCGGGATGACAAATCTGGACCTGGAATTAATATCTATGAAATATTTGCGACCACAATAATTTTTAAGTGCACATTATATGCTTCATTTCCAATTTGAAGTGAGATAGTCGCAGCTTACAAATTCATAACCTAAAATATTTTTTATTTAATTTTATGTGGTAAAGTAAAATGTTATTTTATTTCATATTTACTGATATTATGTATGCATGCATGATTAGTTGTTAATAACACCCAAAGAAATTGATTTAGGAATAAACAACTAGGTTTGGACTAGTTCCTTCACATAGCATTAAACAACATTGTATTCCCATGTTCAGATTTGATTACATGCTAATATGAATGATGTGAATGAATGTGATTTATTTATCATCATTGCATGTAATATTGTGTTGTGGAGAGTTTTGTGAGCAAGTTGCATCGTAATTCTAAATAAAAATTATGAGTGTGTGCATGCGATACAAGTTAAATGTGTTGCTACATTAAACATTAAAATTTAAAATGGGTCATTTGGATTAATTTTAATTTAGTAGTATTAAATTATTGATAGTCAATTAAGTGATATATTAATAATAATAATGACTATATTGCATTCAAAATTAATTAATCGTCAATTTAAACATGGAGTGAATAAATTCATTGGTCGAAATCCATGACATCTTGTCATTATGAAGGGTACCATCACAGTGGATTGGACTTTGGAGACACTTATACGAATTTAGAACTCTGAGGTACATCACATAATGATCAAACCACTTCATTTCTCGAAAGAGATGGGTTGTACCTATAGTGACCCAATATTATTCATCATAAAAATGATGTGTTATTGGAATACACATAGGGCAAAATTACGCTTATTGATGTTTGAAGTAACTAATAATATGTTACTGCTTGCATTCAGGTGGCAGACATGGGTATTAAAGACCAAAGTTTGAGAATGTAAGTTGGGCCTGAAAAGTGGAAAGAGTTCTGAATTCTTTCACATTTATGATATTTTTTTCAAATTATTGGGGTAATTGCAATGTGGAAAAGAAATATGAAGTCTTACTTAAGGTATGTGGTTAACATGCCTCGTGTTTTGAAAAAAAGAACAAACTTTTCAAATTAAAAAAACGAATTTTAATTGAAAATAATTTCACCTTAATCAAAGTATACTAAGAGAAAACCATCTTTTATTTCAAATGAAGTTACTTGACCCATGCATCAAACCACTCGAAGTCAATTATTGGACCGGTCCAAATTACTTGGTTGGATCGCAATTTGGAAATTGTACTTGTTATTGAGCGTAAAGGATATGTGTCTCCAAGATCATGTATGAAGACTCTTGGATAGATTATGCACGTAATTTCAACCAAAAAGGGGATGAGGATCATCCGCTTGCTCGTTACTATATTTTAGAATCGCTATTGAATGCATTTCAAAAGGATTATATAAATATTGATTCCACTCACGACATCCTGGCAAACCTAAAAGGGATGTTTGGTGATGTGAATCACCCACTCAACGATACAACTTGATGCAAGACATGCTTCAATGCAAGATGCAAGAAGGAAGCGTGTTTACAGAACATGTGCTGAAAATTTTGGGTACATCTCCAAGATGGAGACAATTGGGGCTGAGATGGGTGCATACATGCAGATAGACTTCATACTATCGTCTCTCCTCAACTATTATAACAACTTCGATGTGCCATACCTGATGAAAATGTATTTCATGCACCTAAGAACCAAAAATTGAACCCCAACAAACACATTCACACATGCATTAATACATATTTGTTATAATTTCATGCTTGCGAAATAAAAACATTTTTTATCACTCAAATATTATTATAAATATGTAAAATGAAAATCTAGAAATAAATATGAAAATAGGGAAATAATATAAACATGAATTATACAAATATACTCAAACTTCAAACAATTGCATTTATTTCTATACAATTCTGATTGAGTTCAATTATTATGCATTAATTCAATTAAAACATATAGAAAAATATAAAAATGTCATTAAAATATTACCGTGAATAATTGGCAAATGGAACCTGTCCACTTTGTTCCAATATGCAAGCATTGCAAATTTTATATCTAGAGCATATGAACTCAAGTGTAACATCCGAAATCTGCCAAACCCGAAACCGACCCGATTAGCGTCCGATTAACCCAATAAAGTTGTTGGTCAATACCAAACAACCTAAAACGATCAACTGATCGTGAATCAAAAGTCGTTCGGATGAAATAGACCAAAAATCAGTCGCATCGTAATGCGCGCCGCGAAAAAGCTGCGACACAAATTCGGAAACCGCAAAACGAACCGAGACCGTCAGTAGATCCGATTCAACAATACAAGACCAACGGAATCGACCGTTCGTCAATCGGAGGTCGTTTGGTATTTTTAAGCCACAAAATTTAATCCGAAATCGAAACCGTACCTCGAAAATTTCGGACATCCAAACCCGACCGAAAGTATACCAATATTATACTCAAATTAATCGTCATTTACAGACGATCAAAACGAGCCATTGCGCGTCGAAATCGGAGGCTCGACATGCGATTATGAGGGGTTCACAGTTTGGTATCAGAGCGGTGGTACCCCGATACGCATATTCGCAGTATTTTGATTCTGATTGTATTAAGTTCTCGGATAGCGACAGTCTTCCGATGTGTCGTGAGTCCAAGAAGGGAAATATGACATTCATATTCAATAACCACAGATGTCACCAAGTTCATTAATTTTCATATTATATCCCAAGAAGAGAAAAGCATTTATGATAAATATCTGTCTAGGGCATTCTTATGACTAATTATGGTTCTCATGCAGAGCCATGGCATCTCGACCAGGTCAGGATACTTCTGATCAGCTGGCACGCATACTGAGCGCACTTACCGATCTTCAGCAGCAGCAGGCTGCTATGAGAGGCCAGCAGGAGCAGATATTGGCCCAGCAGACTGAGATTGCTGACAGGCAGACGGACATAGAGATGAGATTTGAGGACCTGTCAGATTTCACGTACCATCCATCCCAGGATGGGATACGACAGGACCAGCACCAGTCCGTTGAGGTGGAGCAGCCTCATCCCGATGATCCACTTGAGGAGGCACCAGAGCATAGAGCTGAGGAGGATGCAGACTTAGACAGGGAGCAGGACCCTGTTGACTTTGCTGACGAGGGTGCACACGAGTATTCCGCCATTCACAGGCACCAGTCCATTTTCACATCATACCAGCGCGCCAACATACCCTTGTTTGAGGGTACAGGTACACCAGATGTTGCTGAGCAGTGGCTGAAGCGGGTGAGAAGGTGCTCAGGATGATTCGCGCGCCACGAGACACGTGGCTATCCTTCATGGAGTATTCATTGACAGATTTTGCTGAGAGATGGTGGGATGCGGTAGTATCTGAGTTAGGTCGAGAGCCTACATGGGATGATTTCGAGACGAAGTTCAGAGCACACTTCTTTTCTGCGAAGTGGAAGGAGTCCCAGCGCCGACTTTTTGCAGAGCTTCGTCGGGGGCAGATGACAGCCAGAGATTACTTTATCCAATGCACAGAGCTGTCACGACATACCCGAGCAGCTGGCGTATTTCCAGAGGAGAATCTGGAAAAATTCATTGGCGGCATGCGAGAGGAGGTGCAGGAGAAGATGGCAGGACTACATATCACATCTATCTCCGAGGCTACCGATGCAGCGGAGAAGTTCGAGGACATTAGAGGGAGACGTTTCGGGAGCTCGTCTGGAGCAGCGCCTAGACCGCGACGATCTTTTGGACTGATACGTGGACCATTTCAGCAGCAGAGGTCAGACAGACGGTTTCGACCTACAGGTTTGTCCTTCACGGGCAGTGCTCGCTCTTCTCCATCGACTACTTTAGGAGGAGCACTTGCCGGACGTGGCACAGAGTCCGCTCGACCATCTGGGTCGCAGCGAGCAGACATACCACCAACCGGACCAGCTCGGAGCACAGACACAGCTACTCCACCTACCAGACCAGTCCGGTGTTACCGATGTCATGAGTGGGGACACTATCGCTCACAGTGCCCACAGGTTTCTGGTGAGCCTCAGCCACAACCTTCACAGTCTCAGCCTTAGGCACAACGTTCAGGGAGTTTCCGTGGCAGGAACTCCAACTTTAGGCGACCGCAGCAGAGACAGACGCAGAGTGTGGCAGGATCCAGTGCCGCACCAGCCAGGCAGGGGCAGATACATGCAGTTACTTAGGAACATGCACGTTCAGCGGCTACTGTAGTGAAAGGTATGGTCTCAGTCTTGGGCCGGCCTTTCCATGTCTTATTTGATTCTGGTGCGACACACTCTTTTCTTGCTTCGAGGCTACTTGCTTCTTTAGGTAGAGTCGCAGAGACTCTCTCTTCTCCATATCACATCCGAGGGCCAGGTGGCCAGTTATTCATTATTTCACTGATAGTCAGGCACTTGCCCGTACTGATTGGCGGTCATGAGATGATCGCAAATTGTCTACTTCTGCAGCTTGATGAGTTCGACTTGATTTTGGGCATGGTGGTTATCCACTCAGCATGCACTTGTTGATTACTTTAGGAAGACGGTTGCCTTCAGGATTCCTGATCTACCCGAGTTCACTTTTGAGGGTACTTTGCATGACTCCACCATGGAGTATATTTCAGTATTGCAGGCTCAGCGACTTGTTGATCAGGGTTGTGATACATATCTTGCAATTATTCGGAAGGTATCTGACCATGAGCCGATGACACAGGACATCCGAGTAGTCTCAGAATACCCTGACGTGTTTCCTGATGAGCTACCAGGATTACCTCCTGAGAGAGAGATCGAGTTCGAGATCACATTGCTGCCAGATACACAGCCGATCTCTATGGCACCTTATCGCATGGCACCAGCCGAGTTGAGGGAGCTAAAGGTGCAGTTGCAGGAGTTGCTTGACTTAGGATTCGTGAGGCCGAGCACTTCACCTTGGGGTGCTCCGGTTCTATTTGTCAAAAAGAAGGATGGATCCATGAGACTGTGCATCGATTACAGGCAGATAAACAAGAGAATGGTGAAGAACCGTTATCCTTTGCCACGTATCGATGATTTGTTTGACCAGCTTCAGGGATCTTCGGTTTTCTCGAAGATCGATCTTCGTTCAGGCTACCATCAACTGAGGATTCGCGAGTCGGATATTCCGAAGACAGCCTTCAGGACTTGCTTTGGACACTACGAGTTTGTGGTGATGCCGTTTGAGCTCACCAATGCACCTGCGGCCTTCATGGGTATGATGAACTGTATCTTCCGTCCATACTTGGACAAGTTTGTAGTGGTGTTCATCGATGATGTGCTCATCTATTCACGGAATGAATGAGATCATGCGAATGATCTACGGATTGTTGTCGATATATTGCGGGAGCACAAGCTATATGCCAAGTTGAGCAAGTGTGAGTTCTGGTTATCCCAGGTCTCATTTTTGGGGCACATCATTTTTGGAGCAGGTATCGCGGTTGATCCTGCGAAGATAGATGCAGTTATGTCTTGGGAGCAGCCCAAGACAGTCACTCAGATTCGGAGCTTCCTCAGATTAGCGGGCTATTACAAACGCTTTGTCAGCGGATTTTCACGCATTGTTCACCCTCTGACACGACTGACACAGAAGGGAGTTCCATTTATTTGGGACGATTCATGTGAGCAGGCCTTCCAGACACTGAAGGAGAGATTGACTACAATGCCTATTCTTGCTCTTCCTTCAGGCACTCAGGACTATGCAGTCTACACAGATGCATCTGGGGAAGGTCTAGGAGCAGTGTTGATGCAGAGAGGACAGGTGATTGCTTACGCATCACGGCAGTTGAGACCGCACGAGCGGAACTACCCCACACATGACTTGGAGTTGGCGGCAATTGTCTTCGCCTTGAAGATCTGACGCCACTACCTATATGGGGTAAATTTCGAGATCTTTACAGACCACAAGAGTCTGAAGTACATCTTTGATCAGAAGGAGCTGAACATGAGGCAACGCAGATGACTCGAGCTGCTAAAGGATTATGATTGCACGATCTCTTACCATCCAGGTAAGGGAAACGTGGTGGCTGATGCACTCAGCAGGAGAGCGCATGCTGATGGTACGTCGAACTGGCTATATACATGGGATACGCTTGCTGCTTTGACCGATTGGCATCCTCAGGAGAGCGCATCCATTTCTACCGCCGTGCCTCTACGATACATTAGTCTTTGGGATCGTATTGTAGAGGATCAGAAGTCCGATCCTTGGATTCATGATAGATACATGCGCGTTGTCAAGGACGAAGTTGATGATTTTGTCGTAGCAGAGTCTATTTTATGGAAGGCAGGACGGGTCGTTGTACCCAATGACGAGCAGCTTTGTAGAGACATTCTCGATGAGGCACACAGTTCACGGTTATCTATCCATCCATGCAGTATGAAGATGTACCATGATCTGCGTCGACATTTCTGGTGGGATGGAATGAAGCGCGATGTGGCGCTACATGTTAGCAGATGCATGACCTGTCAGATGGTCAAGGCTGAGCACAGGAGACCACCAAGATTACTGCAGTCTCTCCCCATTCCCGAATGGAAGTGGGAGAGCATTTCTATGGATTTTGTCACAGGTCTGCCGAAGACGCCAGGAGACCATGATTCCATTTGGGTCGTTGTTGATAGGTTGACCAAGTCAGCCCATTTCATACCTGTCAACACGACTTACACTCCGTCCAGGTTGGCCAAGCTCTATGTGCAGAACATCATCAGACTGCATGGTATACCACGAGAGGTGGTGTCTGACAGGGATTCGAGATTTACATCTTATTATTGGCATCGGTTCATGTCAGCACTACAGACAGAGCTGAAGATGAGTTCTGCATATCATCCACAGACTGACGGTCAGAGTGAGCGCACCATTCAGACACTAGAGGATTTGCTTCGCGCTTGCACTTTGGAGTGGAAAGGGTCCTAGAAGGACCTTTGCCTTTGGTGGAATTCACGTACAACAACCGCTATCACTCCAGTATTGGTATGGCACCATTCGAAGCCCTATACGGGCGGAGATGCCTCATACCTCTCAGTTGGCGTGAGGTAGGTGACCATGCTTTATACTCCGTAGATCTCTTGGAGGAGACCGCGAGAGCTGTTGATCTTGTGAGACGGACTATGCAGACCGTCGGAGAAGAGATTTGGAATTTCATGTATCCAATCTTCTTCTCTTTCTTTTATTACAAATTTAACATAATCTCGCATACTAATAAAACTCCTGTAAATACAGGTCGGAGACTGGGTATTTTTGCGAGTATCTCCCATGAAGGGAGTGTAGAGATTTGGTGTTCGTGGCAAACTGGCGCCGCGATATGTTGGACCTTTTGAGATTCTGGCTCGTGTGGGGAAGGTTGCATACCGAGTAGCCCTTCCTCCACATCTATCAGCTATCCATGATGTCTTCCATGTATCCTACCTGAGGAAGTATGTGCACGATCCTCGACACATTATCAGTTATGAGAATCTTGATGTAGAGGCGGATCTGACTTATGAAGAGAAGCCAATCCAGATACTTAACCGTGCTGTGAAGAAGCTTCGCAGCAAGGAGATTCCATTGGTCAAGGTGTTGTGGCACCAACACGGCGTCGAAGAAGCGACGTGGGAGACCAAAGCAGACATGCAGGCACGATACCCGCAGCTTTTCTGATGTAAGCATCAAAACAAGCTTTTGTAATTAGATACATGATTAATATATGACTTGTTTCTCTTTGAGGTTTTTATGGGTTTAAAACCCTTTGAGGTTTTTATAACCATACGAGATTTGACCAAGATACCTATTGACCTTGACTTGAGTCTCGAGGACGAGACTCCCTTTGAGATTTTTATAATTGTAACATCCGAAATCCGCCAAACCTGAAACCGACCCGATTAGCGTCCGATTAACCCAATAAAGTTGTTGGTCAATACCAAACAACCTAAAACGATCAACTGGTCGTGAATCAAAAGTCATTCAGACGAAATCGACCAAAAATTGGTCGCATCGTAATGCGCGTCGCGAAAAAGCCGCGACACAAATTTGGAAACCGCAAAACGAACCGAGACCGTCAGTAGATCCGATTCGACAATACAATACCAACAGAATTGACCGTTCGTCAATCGGAGGTCGTTTGGTATTTTTAAACCACAAAATTTAATCTGAAATCGAAACCGTACCTCGAAAATTTCGGACATCCAAACCCGACCGAAAGTATACCAATATTATACTCAAATTAATCATCATTTACAGACGATCAAAACGAGCCATTGGGCGTCGAAATCGGAGGCTCGACGTGCGATTATGAGGGGTTCACATCAAGTCCACCCCAACTCATTTCTAAATTACATCATTTAAAATAATTTACATTTTCAAAATATATTAGATGTGATCGGGGTTCATTTGTGAAATCGAATTCAGGACCCATTTGTACAACTTTTATGAGTTCTTCTTTATTTTGTTCAGATTTCATTTTAACTCCTTTTCTTTTAATTTAAAAATTTATTTTGTCATATATATATGTATATATATATCATATTTCATCTAAGATTATAAAATAAATAAAAAATATAAAAAAGGAATAAATTTTGGTATTTTCTATACATGTCAACTTGACTTTTATTCTTGATTAATCTCCATTTCACCATCTTTGTTCTTTCATTATGACATGTAAACCCTACATAAATGCATGTATGTACCACTAATTTTTCAGAATAAACGCTCTGTAAATTGTAGAAAATATTGTACTAATTATTGTATAAATAATGTGCTTATTGCCAAAATAAAAGAATAAAGAAAAGAAAAAGAATGAGGTGTCAAGGACACTGAATGACCCTAGCCCCCGAGACACATTCATCATGATGACTTAGTCGACAATGAAAAAGTAGGGGAGATAGGGTAGATAATTTGTGCAGAGATCACGTCAAAAACCCATTTTTAATTCATCAATAATCACTTTTTGACACCTATTTTATACAATTAATTCTGAACATCAAATCAATAAACTTTGTACATGAAATTTGTAAATAAAAAATAAATAAAAATACAAAATTTATTTCACACAAAGATAATACACATTATGCAATATGCACTCAGAATAAAAACCTAAAATCCCAATTTCATAGACCTGTATCTTCTCTATATCGACTCAAAATGCACCAAAATCACCTTAATTGTATATAACTTTTAATTAGCTATCTAATGAAGGTGGTTTCATTTAGTTCAGAGATAATATGCAAAAGATAAGTTTTGGGCCCCTATTATACACTATACCTGAATAAAATATTCATTTTATTTATTCCTTGCATTTTCTAGGATTTTATATTTTATAATGTTGAAATATTATTTATAACATATGTCCATAATTAGGATGAAAGAAAACCATCAAAAATACAATAATATAAATAAGTCTATTTCAATACATAAGTAAATATACTATACACATAGCTATAATAAATGACCTTATTTAAGTATACATATTATATCATAAATATATATAAAAAATATATTTATGTGTCTATAAATAAGTTATAAGTATATAAATTATGTATATAAAATAATAAAATAATAAAATAGAAAATAAAAATTAAATACCCAATATATAGATAAATATACCTATAACTATACTTGTAAATAATAACTTATAATAAATTAAGAGGATGAGGAGCTTGCACCAAGGTGCATGTAACTTTACATGCACCGACCCTTATATCTTCCACATTTTTTTACATTTTTGAAAAATACCATCGTGTATATTCATCCATATATCCCTCCAATATATCATTCGAATTTCGTCAGAAACAGAGACTCCTATGACCTTCATCCAGAACAGGTAATTTTAACGGTCTTAGAATTGTTGTAATCGACCTGTTCTGGATGGAGGACATAGGAATCTCTGTTTCTGATGAAATTCGAATGACATATTGGAGGGATATATGGATGAATATACATGGTGGTATTTTTCAAAAAAGTAAAAAATGTGGAAGATATAAGCGCTGGTGCATGTAAAGTTGCATGCACCTTGGTGCAAGCTCCCCATCCTCATAAATTAATCCATACAAATAAATAAAAAAACAGATAAAAATACTACATAAAATGATCAACATGTTTATTCTATAACAAAAAATGGTTAATTCATTTGATATTTTTATTAAATTTACAAATAATTTTAGAATATCTTTTCCCTGGTTGGGCCACGTGACCAACCAGGGCCTTTCGTTAGTTGACCTCTGGTCAACTACGCAATTTGGCACCTCTGCAACGTCAGAACCATCAATTCACCATCTTCTCATTTTTTCTCGGATGATCCATCATCCCATTGTAATCGATTTCTCACGCAAAACCTGCGCAATTACGCGCTAATACATGCCTAACCATCCGACCCCTTGTACATGGCTACGATCGATCCCAAACCCTAGGTCAATAAGCCGCCCCCATTTTGTCTAGAAATAAACCTCCTCCCCTCCTTTCTCCATTTGATCCCTCCTATTTGAGCCTTGAATCCCCTTACCTTGTGTGCGTGTTCCAGTGACAGAGAGAGCATCTCCCAGGTGTCTAGCGGAGCAAAGGAGGAGCAGAGGTGGTCCAAGGCGTCGCTCCGGCGAAGCCTCTACTCCTCAGTGAAAGCCAAGTTCAAGCTACACACTTTCAATTCTAGGTAATTTTTCATATCAGCATTTTAATTCCCTTTTAATTTTGCATGTTAGCGTAGTTTGTAGGTAGATTTATCAAAAGATCTGTTCATCGGAGTCGTTAGACCTCCGGCCATGTGATCACCGTACGCTTAATGTTCCGCCTCACATTTCACCCCATCTTCTTCCCCTGTCATTGCTCCACCTCCTCGACCCATCAAAACACATGAATCGCCCCAGACTCAGTCCACCCGTGCTCCTCCTTTGCCTATGGCTGGAGCACCTCCGCTTCACCTCCATCTTCAACCTTTTCGCCAAATAACATCCTGAGGACCTTCGCTCGGGCTTCTTCTTTCTAACCATACAGGAGCCATTCAGTGGAATAGGGGCCATTCGTGTCTCACTCGACATTCAAGAGCACCTCTAGGAACATCTGAGCCCCATGGGTCTATCAGCGATGCTCAGACCTATATGAGCCATTTGGGAGTAGCGGGACATTGGCCGGAATGAAGAGAGCCATTCGACGGTGCTGCAGGAGGCTGGAGAAGCAAGCTATTGCATATCCAAATTCGCCCAAGGCACGTTCATCACTTGTTCTTCTTGATCCCCTCTAAAGCCGAGTCCCATATTCTACATCAGACGTCAGATCAACGCGAGCCTCAACCATTGGATCCCATCTGGGGTTCTAATCTCTGTCATCGGCCATTGAACCGTCATCGCGCATCCAGAGTGTGCCATGCGTCAAGTGAAGGAATCTCAGTCGCTCGATTCACATGGAGTAATGGAGTAATTGCATTCACACCCCTTTAGTTACGTTATTATCTTTTTAGTCTTGTAAATATGTAAAGTATTTTAAAAATTTGCATGTTATTTGCAAGTGAGCCCCTGAGTTTATTGTATATTCATAACCAGTCCTTGTCAGCTCAGCTCGTGTGGGCCCCACGAGAGCTGAGCATTTTGCATATATAATCTTGCACTTCAGTAATTATAATTTAGTTCAGAACATTTGAATTACAATTTTAAAGTTTTGGGATATTTGCATATGCCCTCTACATTTATTTTTAATAACAAATATGCCCCTGCTAGCTTAAATATTTTGGTTCATGTAATCTAATTTCTAAAAATATCATCCTTGCTCCAAAAATTATAAAAAATAAGGTTTTGCCTGATTGCTTGCTCTTCCATGCCATATATTTAATTTTGCATTTTACGCATTAATCTTATTTATTAAAAATAAAAAAGAGCACATTTGTTCCTTGTTTGCATTTAAAAATCCAAAAAATAGAAAATATTTTTGAAAAATTCAAAAAAAACATATTTTTTATTATAGTATTTTGTACCTCCAGATCAAAAATCCCTAAAATAGAAAAAGAAACTGCTAAAAATTAAAAAGCTCTAAAATACTTATAAAATTATATAAAAAAAATCTTTTAAAAATCCAAAACTATTTATTTATATCTTTGAATATTCTTTAATTATATATTATCTATAAAAAATAGTTTTGAAAAATTTTGATTCTATTTAGTATTTTAAATTCTAAAACAATTCAACCTACTTAAAAAGTCCCTAATTTTGTGTATTTAGGACATTAAAAACATCTAACAGCAAAAAATCCTGAAAAATCACAAAAATAGTAGAAAAATAAAAAAAACCATAAACATTTTATTTTACAAATTTTGATTATTTTTAGCTATACTTATAATTATATTACCCAGTATTGTATTACATACCTATATATGCTCATATATAATTTATATGATTATTAACTATTATAAATACCTTATAGATATTTTTAATACCTTTAAAACATTAAAAGGACTGTACCTTAGGATATTTTTCTGATTTTTGTATATTCATTATATATATTATATATATACCTTATATCATATACACATTATTTATATATATATTCATATACTCTAATATATATAATATTATGTAATATTAAAGTTAAAAAGAAATTAAAAATCAGAAAATTAAAAACTAAAAAATTTATAAAAGTAAAAATCAAATAAAAATTTGTAAAACAAAAAACCCACACAAAAAAGACTAAGTAGACACTTGTGTACATAATTTACTTTGGTTAGAAATAATCATTAGTCTATCATGTTTGCTCTTAGTGGTTCGACCTCTACATGATTACACCTTATACACCTTTGTTTGTAGAGAAAAATAAATAGTACTTCACATTTTTTATTCATTGATTATTCATATGTTGTGGGTACTTTTTGATTAGGCAGTCTTTGAGCGGTCATCTCAGTGACTTTAATCTCGCATTGTGAGGTTGTACGACCTCTAGCAAGATCGTTCCCATCGAATGGGGTCGTTGTCGGGGAGCAACATGTTGTAGCCTAATTTGTATATAGTTGTCTTTTCTTTTTAATTTATTTTCATGTACATATTCTTTTACCTTTTTCTGACTTGTACATATTTCATCTTTTATTTCCTTGAACACATTATTTCATTATATGTGCTAATACATCTCTTTGTTGTGTTTGATGTGAGGGCCCGCCACACGAGGATGACTTTTTAGGAGGTCGATGTAGCTAAGCTTGGTGAAGACTGACCTTCTTGCCCTTGCCAGTAAGAGAGGCAACAAGCATAACAAGGAGAATACTTAGCATAGATCTTAGCTTAGAATTTTATTTTATTTTTCGATGAGAGAGTGAATGATTATTCATTATTATTTGTAATACTACATGGACTTGGACATTAGACTCTAGGACCTATCTTACTAAGTATCTGTTCACTTGGGTGCCCTCGTGGTTTTCTTCGAGTTTTCTTCGCCTTGACACTTATTTCTCCCTAATTTTTCTCTTTATTTTCATTTGTTTTTCAAGATTTTGTATTTTCCACATTTGTTTTCATTTGTTTTGTGTGCATGAAGCCCCTAGATTTTAGGAATGCATGTATCGGTACTTAGGTCCAAACCCTAATAAGAATCATTTATATAGTCTTTTACATTTGGATTTAGTCAAATTAATAATTTCAACTATTTAGACTTGAACCCACGTGCCGAGAGAGGCACCATACAATGCTAGTAGGAACCGTTGTGGCAAACATCGCGGTGTCTCCAAGACCAGACTCTCGAGTTCATTTTTGAATAATTGACATTTGGTTCTTCACGACTAATAACATTTCATACTTAGTGCGATTTTGTCGATTGCACACCGTCATGTAGATAGGTTTAAAAATTCTATTTTGCATACCACATGGAGAGAGCTGGGAAGCACTGTAAATCCTCTAACCCTGCATGCATCATTAGATTCTATGGTGAGATTTCCATCATGTAATCGACTTGCACGGCTTTTTCATTGTCTCCCTCTGATTTTGAGCATCTATGACTTAAATGAAAATTCACAAAATCGTTAGGCACTTGTATGCAAAATATCCAAAAAAGGGAAGACGTACAAACTAAGACATTGAGACTGCTAAATAAACTTCAACCTTAATTAAAATATGTAATGGATTGCAATATTTGGGGTTCATAAAGCCCTCATTGTCTTCAGGTACCTTAGGAGGGGACCAAAACCCCTCCCATGAGCGAGGCACAACTCTTTAAAGATTAGAGCCCAAAACCCTGTATGTAACTGCCTTGTGTATCGCATGGATTTTAGAAGTATTGGTGCTTCTATAGTACATGGATGAATAGGATGTGGTCAACGATGATATTCTTGCCTTGTGTAGAACGTCGACCTTGTCTGAAGTACTGATCTTAGGCCACGCCCTCACGGGTGTGTCTGCCTCATCGTCTCGCGTCTGAGTAGGGTCTTGCACGGTCACAAGTGATTCCGCTACGAGCATGGTTCGAAGTAGTGGCTTCGCCTATCGGCTTCCTCACTCTCATTCTTTGTCTGAGTAGGGATCTAGGAAGGGTTACAAGGACCTCAAAAAGTGTAGACTACTGATTACAAAAGATGATGACAAGTATGAGATATATTTTCGACAGTACTATCGTTCCTATAGGGTTAGTGTCTAAGGACTTGCTAAAATATATGCCTGAAATAACAACTCTAAAATGAAAAGATAAAAATAGTCGATCCCTTACAGCTTCACGTGTGTGGAGTTGGCGAACCCAATTTTGTATTGTATATTGTATGGATCTAGATTAAGGTCCAAAGATCAAGTCTCATGTACTTGCGCAAAATTTGCCCTATGTGTTTCCTCTTTGACCCCATGCTCATTTCGAGCCTTTCTACTATTTTACATTCCTTTTATTCATCGTTGGCCATCGTATCCTTCCTTCTGCATCGATCCTTCTTTTCCTCCACGATGTCGATCCATGGATGGTCTAGTCGGGACTCCGTCGACACCTACATCGATTCCATGAACTCGACATCGTCAATATCTCGAGGCCCCAGTTCGGACCGTGAGAACTGATCTCCGGACTCCTCGTCTTCTTTCCACTCTCTTTCGATTTCTTAATAAACCGTGACCACTCTTATCCCATTTCCGCTCGTTGAGAATGAAGGTCGATTTCAGTGTACATCTTTTACTCCATTCACAACTATCTGGAGTTGCCCTTTTAATCTCAAATTCATCAATTCAGCTAGCATTCAATTTCACAGTGGTCCGATTGAGATTCCTCTTGCATTACAGATACAAGTCAGTCCTGGATCCTAACTCGGAGTTCATTTTATTAGACTCGGACCTAGAGATGGCTCTAGGAGGAAAATGAAAAGGGATGGGACACCAACCTCCCCATACGGAGCAGGGCTAAGCACCAAATCAGAATCAAGTGAATGCTCAATTGCTCGCGACCATCCAAGCCATACAACATGTAAATGAGCAAGCACTGGCCCAAACTACATTTCAAGAGATGCTGAATGATTTGAGGAAAAGACCATGAGGAGGAGGAAGAGAAGATGAACCATCACGCGATGACTGAGAGGAAGACGAGGGACCTGAAGTTCCTAAGCTCACGCTAAAACAAACTTATAATTCTATAGACAGTCAGATGACCGAGTGTATACTAATTCCACCGACGCATGCCCACTTCGAGCTCAAGACGCAACTCCTTGCTCTTCTTCCTACCTTTCATGGGAACACTAATGAAGAACCATATATTCACCTGCGGCGGTTTTTCTGCATCTGTGGAACCACACACTATCCTAACATTATGTTAAGCGTAGTTAAGATGACCGCATTTCCCTTCAGTCTCCAAGATAAGGCCCTGTACTGGGTCAATCATCTAGGGAAGGTCATGATGACCTGTGAGGATCTTAAGTCTGCATTCCTCCACAAGTTTTACCCTCTCAGTTTCCTCAACCATATGTGAGCCCGGATTAGCAGCTTCTCCCAGGCTACCCACGAGTCTATTCATGAAGCATGTGAGCGATTCAAGGATCTGCAAGAGAAATGCCCCCACCTGATATACCGAAGACCAGCTTGGTCCAACATTTCTTCGGGGGTTTGACTACAGAGCGTTGAAGGCTTGTCAACGCCGCCTGTGGTAGATCCCATTTTAACAAGGATAAAGATGTCATCTAGCAGATATTCGAGGAAATGGTCGAAGGAGAGGCCTCCCTTTCTTCATCCCGAGCATACCATATGTCAGCGTCTCAGGAAGTGGACGGAGACGAAAGCTCCAACCTTAGCATCATTGGGGGTCATCTGTCCAATATAAACATCACCAAGAAACGATCATAAGATTTGGAGAAATTAGCCGTGATCGAACAAAGAACTCAGAATCTGTACAAATTGGATCACATCACCAAGCAACTAGAGTTACTGGTGAGTACCATCAACGCTTGCTAATTGGCGACTCCCCCGTTCGAGACGCTGGCTGAGAAGAAAGAAGAGCAGCTCACGCAGCATCAACCTCAGCCCAGTCCACATAAGCCGACGGTCCAGCATGTGTATTATGTGCAAACTCCCGACCAGGCACCACATCAGCAACAGTTGGTGGTATATCAACCAGAACCTCAGTCTTCTTATGATCCATTCTCCCCTCCACCACATCTCATTCAAGAGGTGAATGGAGTTTGGTCTAATGATACGCAGCGGACCCGTCCATGCGGACCTCAGTAGGGCCAAGCTGTAAATTCTCGTCCATTCCCTCAACATCAAGGAGGAAGATTTGTCCAGTCCTCTCAGCCTCAATACCACCAGTCTCCATAGTATCATAATAATGGGAGACAAAACCAGCACTACCAGCAGCCGTAGTTCGTCAGCACCAGTCATATCATTCATATGCGGCTGCACCTCAACATCAGTATCCCCCTCCTCACTTCTAGCAATATCAACTTCTTCCACCTCAACATCATTATCCGTCCAACCACCAAAAGTCTCATCATAATAAACTACAATGTGATCAACACATTGAACCACTGGAGACGGTTCCTATGAACCCAAGCCTCGATTACTCGTCCCAGTTGGTAAAGGGTTTAGCAGAGATGACACAGAAGCTGGATGACCTGACGGCCACCAAATATCCAATTCTGTCCCTAGTCGAAGCCAATCCTAATAATTTTAAGCAAAAAAAAGCAAAAAGAATGTGACATCATGTTTGTGCCTGTAGAGTCAGATGATTGTGATCTGTTTTGTCTAATGTTGTTTCTCTCAAGAGCGGTAGGACCTTGCCTCAGTCTGCCAATGTCAGAGGGAAGAATAAAGCTTCATATGGTGAATCATCATCTTCTGCATCAACCATACCATACACAGGTTCGGGTGAGGAAGAAGGAGGAGGAGGAGCCACACTAGCTACTAGCAGCTACCATCCCCAGCAAAAAGAACAAAAAAATCAGAAAAATAAAAAATACCAAAAAAATGATTGATGTCAAAGTGAAGTTGCGTCAGCCATTGAGGAGCCAGCTCCAACAGACGATCCGGCACCAACCAACGGAGCAGAGACCGTAGTTTTTGGATGTCCACCCCACGCTCAAGATTGTTCACCTTTTTGCAGTCAGATTGTACAAGATGTTGTGGACATGAATATTGATGTAAATAAGAATGATACTTTTGATTTCAGTTATTTACATATTCCTTTTTTTGATGCAATTGAAAAATCCAAAAAATGTAAAATAAAAAGGTGCATTACCAGGTGTTGTGGAGATCATTAAAAACTTGACTGTGGAATTACCTTTGATGAAAACTATGGGATATATGCCCGATGACAATAAGGGATTGAAGGAAGCATGTACGAACAAGCGTCGACCGAACCGCAATAATAGACGCCAGCTAGTTGATAAACACGTCCTCACCATGGCTACAGTCGTAGCAATTGGCAATCTCTCATAAAAGAAGCCAAACAAAGGAGCATCTTTAATCAGATGCGAGATTTTTGACCAGACTTTCAAGCGAACCCTTCTTGATAGAAGCTCTTCAATCAACCTCATTCATGCCCCGTTTCTTACAGAATTTGGGTTGGTCTGCTCTAGCCGACACACATGATCCTTCAGTTCGTTGATCGATCGATCGATCAAGCGACCTTGAGGTATGTTGAAGGACATTGTCGTAACGGTGCAGGATATGCAGTTTCTTGTTGATTTCGTGGTCCTTGATATGGGCTCCTGCACCATTACTCTTGACCCCAATTATTATTGGCATGCCATTCCTACGAACTGCAGAGGCCATAATTGACTATGGGTTTGGGAAGATCAAATTTTGCTCGAGCAACAACAAAGTAACAATGGATATGGTTAGTGAACTAAAAGTCGTGTCTGATGAAGGTCAAGAAGAACCGCTTGTGGCAGTCTGTGACATTATTGTAGAAGTTAGAGATGCAAAAATTTCTTTGAATGGCACACGGAGCCAGGAACTCCTTTCTCCCGAGGACTTGAAAGGCAAGTCGATACATGCTCCGACGTCAATTGGGGGACAGATTCCAATTTGTTGATGCACCTATTTGATCCAGAAGATTCATGCCAGTCCGAACGTGATGATTTGTTCAGCACATTGTCAGTTGAGTCACAAGTGATCGAGGTGAGCAGCACCTCCAAAATCTTAGGTGATCATCAACCGACCAGTTCAGTTTCTGAAGTGACCAAGAAGCAGGCTTGGTCAGAACCATAATTAAAGCCACTTCCGATAGGCCTCAAGTATGCTTTCCTAGCGAGTGCAGAAAACATGTATCCGGTCATCATCATTAGCAGGTTGACCCCGGATCAGGAATCTCGACTGCTTGAGATTCTAAAGAAAATCGCAAGGCACTTGGTTGGCACGTATCAGACCTCTGCGGGATAAATCATGCTTTGTGTTCACATCATATTTACTTGGAAGAAGATGCCAAGCCGTCCTGAGAGTTTCAAAGAAGATTGAACCCAAATTTGCGAGACATCATCATGAAGGAAATCACGAAATGGTGTGATGCATGCTTCATCTATCCCATCTCTGACTCCAAATGGATCAGTCACTTGCATGTTGTTCCAAAAAAATCAGGATTCATTGTAGTTACAAATGAAAGAGGAGAGGAGATTTCTACTCGGGTACCAACATCCCAACGTGTGTGTGTTGATTACCGTCGCCTCAATGCTACAACGAAGAAGGATCACTTCCCCTTGCCATTAATTGATCAAGTTCTGAAAAGATTGGTCGGCAAGGAGTTATTCTGCTTTTTGGATGGGTATTCAGGGTACACCGTGTGGCAATCGCCTCAGAGGACCAAGATAAGACTATTTTCACTTGCACATTTGGCACCTACGCTTTCAGAAGAATGCCCTTTGGTTTGTGCAATGCACCTGCCACATTTCATAGGTGCATGCTTGCAGTTTTCACGATAGGGTTGGCAGTTTTCTCGAGGTGTTTATGGACGACTTCTCTATTTATGGTGACAACTTTGATTCTTGTCTTGAGTACCTGGACCGAGTGCTTCAGAAATGCCGTGAAGTCAGTCTAAATTGTCTTGGGAAAAGAGCCACTTCAGAAATTCCGTCCTCATCGAGTACTACAAGCATCCCTCCAGACTGTATGAGGAGCTTGCAATATTCCGACACAAAACAGACACAAGAGCATTCTGACTGGTATGTATACCTCTTTACTGATGGCCTGCATTCTAGATACCAAGCAGCAAAGGAGCAATTTCTTATATCAGACACACTGCCAACGATGAAGGCCATCTTTGGTTGACTTGAGGAACTCGAGACATATGTTGCCCGACCTCCCCTCTTACCTTATGAAGAGAACTTTACATGCATCGCCTCATCTGGGCGAGGCAGGTTTGAGAACAGGGCTTCGAAGCCCTTTGGTAATCGCATAGAGGACATGGGATGGGCAGACCATCTTTTTCTTAGAGTTTCATCTTGTGCCGTGACAAATTGAAGAAATACAACTAGAGATGTGCGCCCTGCTGGAGATAGCATCCAACTTTCAGGAGGTTTGCAACATGCTGGAGATGCGGGGCTCTCCTTGCTTGCAAAGAGATCGTAAGAGATCGAAGATGAAGGCTAAGAACTTTCTCGCAGGAGCATCGTGCATGGTTGTTTGCATGTTGAAGCATCCCAAAAATAGAGTCGTCGCCTGGAGTGTAGCAGTCCGAGGTGCGGTGAAGGCGCCTGAGATCTGCTCCGCAAAGAGTGTAGCAGTCTGATGTGCGGTGAGGCCCTAGGAGGCGGAGCGACGCCTAGGCGGAGCTCATGAGAAGCCTAATGAGGGATGGACGACACCGTTGGAGGCGAGTCTGTGCTGGGAAAGAGGCTGGCCTTGGTGAGATGAGACGACCGTTGATGTTGTTGTCGATCTGGGAGGGATTGGGCAGCTTGGATGCCGCCAGAATTAGGGTTCCAACCCTAGAATTTTTCTCAAATATGTCGACGACGATTCCTTCATATTTGAACTTGATCATTTGGCTCTCACAAGACATTCGAACCAATATATGAACAGAATTTTGAACATATAATCAAATCTCAAAACGAACAAGAGTTGCAACCCGAACAATAAAATCTAAATCCCCAAAACGAATTGCTCTTATATCATGTTAAAATCTATAATACGGAACACAGGGATTTAACGTGGAACCCTACTCTCTAAGGAGCAAGATGAAACTACGGGAGAATGCCTCAAAGGGCCGATGTGTTCGTTAAACTTTCTCATTGAGTACAGTGAGTGTGAGACTCCTTATATAACCTTATAGACAGGCCAGAGTCCCACAGATAGTAAATGTGGGACTAAACATGAGTGGGTGGTAATTGGATCCCGCTTTGTTACATTCTCCAACACACTGGTTGAGAACCATAGGAGACCTAGTGCACTAATTTTTTAAGAGATGGAGAACATTGATCCCTTGCTTACGAAGATAGTGATTAGCATATCTTCTCTTGGGAACAAAATGCTAGTTCTATCTTCTTTCACTGGATGATGAGTATACGTTTCTACTACATTCGTAACAAGCAAATGCTACATTAATTTTATGTTATATAGATTTTCATTGCACCATTGGCTTCATATCTTGAGGACACTCGTCAAGGCCTATATGTGTGCTTGGAATGCAAGAGTTGGAGATCTCACTTTCGAAATGAATTGCAGGAGAAGTATAGGATTAAGTTGCAGGCGACTATCTTGCTTCTATAACATTTCGTTCATATAAAACGTGATTGTGTATCGACGAAAATGTGCAAAGCAGTATCGTACCATGCTATTATTCTGAATTTTGTTATTTTTCTGTACTGATTGGAGTTCTTATTGTTTATCGGTAGGCTTTCGATATCCAAGCAATGAAGCACATCTCGATCCCGGTTTTTTGTTCCGAGGGGTTTTTATGGGTCTTTATTTAAACGCAAATGTATCATCTCAGTTTATTTATTTTTATCCAATTACTTGCTAATACAAACTCAAGAGTCTTGACTTTCCGATGCTTTCTTATAGGAGCAGAACGGAAATATCAGTCACCAAATAATTCCTTCGTTTTCTTTTCTCTATCATTACCCTTTGGCTATGAGAATCAATTTCCTTTTATTCGTGTTCGCAAACAACAGTTGTTGAGCACATTCCATGGAATAAATCGAAGTTCAGATCTTACTTCACCGAAGGAAAAAAAAGCTTGTTCTACTCCGATTAGTTTGCACAGTATAGCATATAGGAATTTTTTCTCTCATCTAGGTTTATGCAGTGTAATTTACACAAAATGAGAAGAAGCCTACAGGAAAATGCATTTAATAACTCGAGTCCGCGTAAAAGTGCTGAAGACGAGACACATTCACAATGGAAGAGTAAAAGGAAAAAAAGAATAACTTAAGAGAGGGAACTCCTTGTGCAATTGGAAGGTGGATGGTGTGTTGACTGAGCATGCTGGTTAGAAGGCAGTGAAGGGGCAGAATGATGGCGACGAGCAACCACAGTTGCCATGGGTGCGAATGGAAATGGCAAAGGGGTTCGAGAAAAAAGGGGTAGCAATTTGCACTCTTAAAATCTCCTTCAGTAGACATTTTCAACAATCAACATAGATACAAATCTGTAAAAGTGCAATCGTTGTCTTCAGATGGAGGTTAGATTTCGAAAAGTAACAAAGGCAGAAACCGAAAAAGAAACGGTTACCAACGATTATGGTGAATGATTAGAAAAACAAAGCCAAGGAGACGGCGGCACCATTAGCTCAGCTCTGCAATTGATTTAGTCGCATGCTTATACCATAAGCTGCAGCTCTTATTCTGGTTTTGAAAAGTCTGGTTGGAACTAAAAAGAAAAATAAAATAGTAAATAGGATAGGAGCAAATAGAAGAATGAAAAAATCTGAGAAAGATTGAGAGGTTTACAAGTCAAATAATAAAGGATGAGAAGATTGTTACAAAAACATCTACTGGTAGGAAAAGGACGAAATTTCACAATGATAACCCGAATGGAGTGATTCTCATTGTGAAAAGTAAAACTAATAATCACATCGAAGTATGTCCCCGGATGTGTTGCATGCTCTTTCTGGATATAAGGAAACATGGAGAGAACCATTCATGAGTGGTGTTTTGGGGCTCTCTTCTTAAATTCTACAACCATAGTTTTCACATGGACATTACCTGCCCATGTAGAAAAAAAGCGTGTTGTCCAACTGCAACAACCTAAGATGACATTTATCAGCAAAAATCACCTTCCTCCGGAAAGAAGGATGTGAATCAGTGCTATGGGAAAAATTATCTGGTAGATGGTAATCAGCAAGTTCAAATCCAAGAATGTGATCCCGCCTCCACCTCTTCAGCAAACATCCTTCACCATTGTGTCCCCTCGCACCTTCAGGAGCCTCCCCGTCCTTGTTGATTCCTTATAAGACATGTTTCAACGTGCTTGGTTTTAATCTCCTCCTCTTTTACCTTTTCCACCCAAAACTCTCGCATTGATTCTCCAGTGGAACCTTCAGGTTTGGTACCAGGTACAGGGTTCTTAGTTTTGTCAAATGTTGCTAAAGATGTGTAGGTTTATATCTAAACTCCATCCAAATTCGATTGATTTTCTCTAAAATTGTTAGAAAATAGAGAATGCGGAAGCGATAATGATAAACAGAGCATAAATCAAGAAATATAAAACATGGAACAAAAGGTTTTTTACATGGAACCCTACTCCCTAAGGAGCGGGATGAAATCACGGGAGAATGCCTCAAAGGGCCATATGCTTCATTACTTTTTTCTCATCTGACTACAGGGGTGTGGAGCTCTATATATAGCACCCACGGAGTATCCACATCTCCAAACATGGTAGATGTGGGACTAAAGACTGAATGGGGTAAATGGATCCTGGAGGTATCCATTTACCCATCTACAACATAATAGGCACTCAACCAAATACTCCAACAAAAACTAACTCGGATCTAATCGGTTGCATCATTGCAAAGTTAAATCCAGTAGTTCAGCCATTGATAGGGGACCATTTGCAGGAGGGATCCGGCATCCCAAGAGAAGGTGCAATGTCAAGCTTATCTTAGGAGGATGTCAGGAAGTGGGCATTGCCCCATCCGTTGAAAGGCCATATTTCAATTGTTGTGACACGGATTTGTTTATATTTTAAATTGGTTTCGGTTAACATTCTTGCTTTATCAACTACCACGAATTTATTAGCAACTATCATAGATAACCATCAATAGAATAAGCTCCACACGTTTATCACTTGTTTGACCAAAAAGGAAAAGGAAAACGATACACATTCCACGGAGAGATGAATGGAGAAAGCTTCTGAGATTACCGCTAACTCAACCGAGGCGTCATTCATCGAGCTGCTGGGACTGGAGGGGGAGTCCCAAGTCCGAGGGGGACATCCTCCACAGCCTTGGGAGCGTTCCTGGCGGTGACGGGGACTGCGAGGAAGGCCTTAGTCTTGCTGATGGGCTTCGACTTCTCGAGCTGGACGAAATCCCCGACCTTGAACTGGTTGTCGGGGTCGTGGGCCTGGTACTTCTTCTTGATGCGGACGCGCCTCTTGTACTTGGGGTGAGGCGCTAGCCTCAAGACCTCCACGGCCACGGTCTTGTCGTTGGTGGCGCAAACCACGCGCCCCTGGAGCTTCTTCATGGCCTGGACGGTGAAGGGGATACGGGGTGGTGAAGGGGAAGGGGCTTTAAGGGAGAGGGCTTTGAGGGAGGGGGAGCGGAGCCATGGAGGAATGGGGAGGGGTGGGGTTTGAGGGAGGCTGGGAGGTGGACGATGGAGGAGCTTGGGAACATCGTTGGTGCTGGTGGTGGGCGGTGGTGGGAGACCGACGAGGTGGATTTTTGGGTTGAGGGATGGGAAGTGCAGGATAGCGTTATCCCATCTTCGGCGGGTTATCGGGTTGGATCCGGAAGGTTTAATAGGAGGGTTTGCCATATGGTGGTTGAGACCGCTCATTGGAGGTGAGATATGATATCTATACTCTTACTAAAGCCCGGTTATTCCCAGGTCTCTTGACATGTGGCCTCCGTTGCTTCAGTCCCTGCCCGGTTGCTTGCGAAGCCTTTGCTCCTTTTCTACCCACGCCTCTTGACACGTGGCCTCCATTGCTTCAGTCCCTTGCTCGGTTGCTTGTGAAGCCTTTGTTCCTTTTGTTTTCCATCCCTCGCATGTATACCTCCACGTGTTCTGCTTTCTGTTCCCCCTTCCCAGCTGTCATCTGCCCTCTCCAACTATTTTCTGCTATTTTTCCCATTACGAAATTGAAGTATTCCGTCTGTCATTCCAGTCACTTCCATACGACGATTTCATTTCCTTTTCACCCCATGTGAAATCCTTGCTAGGGTTCCCACGTCTATCGCTGCTTTCTCCCTGCCGCTTTGATCTTTCTTCCTCACATCAGTTCGCCTCGTGCCTCCCTCTGCTCTTCGGGTTGGAGGTAATGCTTCTCACTTTCCCTGTTACACGTCTTCGTCGGTGTGTTTTCCCATATTTCTTCTCCGTATTTATGATCTATTGTTGACACTCGCATCTCCATTATCTTTCTTTTTCGTATCAAATCGGATTGCGTGGGTTGAAGGTTATCGTGTTCACTTTGCCTTTTTCCACGCCTTCGTTGGTGTGTTTTTTCTATATTTTTTTAATTCAGTCCTCCTCTGCTATCTGTTTATTCTATCTTCTGATAGCTTCCCATTCGATCATCGATCTCCCGCCGACGCTCGCACCCCCCTCCTCTGTTTCTTCTGCGTATCTGTTGAGGATTGCCATATGTGTAAACTACCATGTTAGGAATTACCATATGGGTGTATTGCCATATGTATGGATTTCCATATGTGTGGAAGGCATTTCTGGTATTTCCCAGATATGGTCTCTTCTTCTTATGTAAACCCTAATCCTAATCCCTATTATAAAAGGGAGATTAGAGGGCCTAATGAGATTAAGGGAATTTGATCCTATTATCAACATGGTATCAGAACCCTAATCCCTTCCCCTCCCGGTCCGCCGCCCACCGCGCCAATCCCTTCCCCCTTCCGGTCCCGCCGCCCACCACCCTAATCCCTTCCCTCCTCCCCCGCCCATCCCCCATCCCCCATCCCCCATCACCACCTATCACCCTCCCTATCGCCACCTGCCGATCCCCACCCCCCACCCCCTCCAATCGCCACCCGTGCACCCCAGTCGCCCCCACCCCCCGCTGCGCCTCTCCAGTCCCACCCCCCCTGCCGCGCCTCTCCAGAAGCCACCGTCACCCGCGCCTCTCCAGTCGCCACCCCCTCCGGTCACCCCCCCCGCTGCGCCTCAAGTCTCCCCCCGCTCCCCTCCAGTCGCTCCCGCCCACCATCCGCCCCCACCCTTCCTGTTGCCGCGCCTCTCCAGTCGCCATCCTCCCTCCAGTCGCTCCACCCCCCCCCCCCCCCCCCCCCCCCCCCGCTCAAGTCGCCCCCCCTTCTGTTGCCGCTCCTCTCCCAAGTTGCCACCCCCCCTTTCCAGTAACCACCCCCCTCCAGTCGTTTCCCCTATATCCTCCCTCCAGTCGCCCCCTCCTATCGTAGCCCTCCCGTTCTCAAACGGTTCTCAGCCCGGCCTGATTCCTCCATCGCCCCCACCAGATTGACATCCAGAAGATCAGCACACCAGTTCCACGAGATTGGCGCCTCTGCATCTGCACGTCACCAGCATGACTGGCCGCATCTGTCTATGCTCTTGGCACACAAACTGCATGTCCTCAGGCTACGTCTTCACGCCGGCACGCGCTCCTGTTCGCCTCGACATCAGCACACATTGCTTTTAGTTCAGGCATCTCAGGCGTCCCCCACGGATTCCAACCAAGCACATCCAACATGGCCATGGAATCCAGCATCTTGCCGATAATTTCTTTGATATCATGGGTCATTTGATATGCTGTATACCGTTGTCAAAAAAACCAAAATATATATGAGAGCACTTGGCTCTCTCGTACAGGTGCTGACAACACAAGTATGACGTCCAGTGGTGCAGCTGCAACCGAATTCGATGGAGGGAATCAAACAAAGTTACCCTCATTCGGATCAATTCCGAAGTTAGATGCCACAAACTATTCCATGTAGTCACGGGGTCTTCCTAATGATTGTGCAGGGTATGAGTAGGAACACATCCTCCTAGAAGCCGAACCAACCAACAAGGTTGGTAAATATGCCACGTAGGTTAAAGACAATGGGATGGTTAGCTCATGGATAATGGTCAGTGTTATCGATAGGATAGCATAAGAATTGGTTTATTACGATAGTGCCCACGACATGTGGAAATCACTGCTCACATCTATGGACAGGACAAAAACTCTACTAAAATATATCAAACTTTTTCATGAGTTAATTAAAATGCGACAAAATAGGCGATCACTATCAGAATATTTTTCCGCTCTCAAATCCTTAGTTGCGAGCTACGAAACATGTGCCCCTCTATGCACTTGACCCACACAACGACAACATCGGCAGAATATGTTGACTATGATTTTTCTAAGTGGGATTGGATCCGACCTTCTCCGCTCCTCGAGATTAGATGATTAATGCATCGACTCTTCCGACTATGGAGGAAGCTTACAGCACGTTGTGCAGAATACCTACTCCTTCGAACCTTCTACAGAGATTATGAGCCAAACAACAACACTCGTCGCTTCCGGACGAGGATTCAGAGGCCAGTTCAGAGGTCGCGGTCGTGGTCGTCAATCTATAGGAAGGGGTCGATCACCTGTGCAGTGATCCTTCTATCACAAATTAGGGCACACCAAAGTAGTGTGCTACAGCAAGCATGGTCGTCCTGGACCATCAGCCCGAGCAACCACTACAGACACCAACGGAGGTTCAATCGAGATCCCTCGGAAGGACTTTGAGGATCTCATGCAGCGTCTGTCCCAAATGAACCATACTGAGACCAGCGGAAATATTGTTGCCATTGCTCAAACAGGTACTGTTCTTGCCTCAGCTAGCCACCATAACCACTCTGATTGGCTTATTTATACAAGGGCCTCCACCCATATGTGGAGATCCACCGTCTCATCCAGATGCTCCGTCCAACTCAGCTCGGAAAGACTGTTCAAGTAGCAGATGGCAGATCATCGCCGGTAAAAGGCATTGGGGATGTGCATCTTACCCCTACGATTAAGGTTAATAATGTCTTATTAGTTCTCGATTTTCCACTTAGTCTACTTTTGGTCAGCCAATTATGCAAGAAGCTTAACTGTCGAGCTATAATTAATACGGCTACGTGTGTTTTTCCGGACATACTAACTGGGAGGACGATTGGTACGGGCCATGAAGAAGGCAGGGTCTACCACCTTGACTACCCCTCCCACATGATTGCCTATTCTAGAACTTCTGTAGGTCAGTCATCCACCACTCTTTGGCATCAACGCCTAGGTCATCCTTCGATGCACAAGCTTCGTCGCCTTCTCCCCCAACTGTCCCCCTCGAGTAGCATCATCTGTGAATCTTGTCAGATTCGGAAGCATCATCGAGTTCCCTTTCCGTCATCTGGTAATCAACACTCTCATGATATCTTTGATCTAGTTCATATGGATTTTTGGGGTCCTAGTCGATTGATGAATACTCATTCATCACTCTTTATTCTTATATTTTAGCTACAAAAACCTTTGCAAATGCATGTAGATATATGTAAATACAAATAATTACCAAAAGCATGCATTGTGTAAAAACCTATAATTAGCATGTTTTTGTGCAAAAATAAAAGAATAAAGATTAAAAAGAAAAAGAGGGAAATATTTAGAATAAATATTGAGCAACCTAACCCAAAGGAGGGCTCAGCATGGGCCTGACCGCATAAAAGCCAAAGTAGAGAGAGATAGGGGCTCATGTGTGTAAATATTTATGTAAATAAATAAAAGTATTTTCCCTCACAAAAATAGGCTGTAAATATTTGTATATATATATATATATTATTATAAAATCAAAAGAAAATCTAAAAACTAAAAAAGAAAACAAAAACAACCTCTTGTATAGTCACCTTGTACATAGACTCACATATATATTTATTTAACCTTGTAAATAAATAAAATTACTTTCTAAAATTTTTGTAAATATTCTATGGTTTATAATGTAAATAAATAAAATAAAAACAATTAAAGTCAAAACAAAATAAAATAGCAAAATTAAAAATACAAAATTACATTGTACATATACCATGTATATAAATGTATTTACCTATGTATATAAATAATAAAAAATAAATTAAAAATACCTTTTTATTCCTTATTTTATAATGAAAATAAATAAAATATAAAATAGGAATAAAATTGCACAAAAATAATAATTAAAAAAATCAAAAATTAAAAACCTTAATTATGTACTATACCTATATAGTACATACTATGTATATACCTTATTTTTATTTCAGAAAAATTATTAAAAATCACTAAAAATAGAAAAAAAATAAAATAAAAATATTTCATGTTTTAACTTTTTGCAAATTCGGCCATTTGCTACCTTAATTGTTAGCTTCAAGATCCAGCCACGTGGCCTGATCCTGTTGGCCCTGGGGATGTTGACCGCCCGGTCAACTACCCCCCCCCCCCCAGGACCACCTTCTGCGGATTTAACGCCCGACCCGACTTCCCTAATTTCCTAGCGCCTAAACCCGATTGAATCCCACCTAAACCCCGGGTCCGTTTCACTCCTGCCACATCCGACATCCTCGTCGGGGCATCCACCTCGGGATCCGCGCGCCTCCACGCCCTACCCGAGCCATCTTTCCCGGACCCCTCCAACGTATATAGCCGAGCTCCGCCACCTCATTTCCCCATCTTTGGCTCATTCGTTCCACTCCCAGTGACCTCCATCACATCGGCGAGAGTGACAGCTCGTCCCCCGTGGTGTCGCAGCAAGGAAGGAGGGCGAGACCATCGATCCGGAGAGCTATGCTGCGTCGCTCCGCCATCAGTTGGAGCTTGAGCCTCGGAGGGAGACGCTCCTCGAGGCGACGACCAGGAGCTTCCCCAGCTCCTCCCAGTCTCTTCGACCACCCAGGTAACCTTGTAGGTCCTTATCTTTCTTCAGATTCCATTACGCCCAATTCGTATCGCCGCCGTCTCGAGCTGATTCCGACCATCCCCTCACTCCGTTCGATCATCGGAATCGTCCATCGCATCCGCCTCCCTTCGACGCACCTTCTTCACCCCTCCATCCAACCCAGCTCGCACAGGAGCTGGGAGCCGAGCTCCTCCCGTCCACCCCCTCCGCCGGAGCTCGCCATTTCGACCCACGAGCCACCGTAACCTCACCTAACCGGGTCGAGGCAGTTTGCCCTCGACCCGCGAGTCTTCTGGTTCGCTTTGCAGGTCAAACAAAGGCCATCTGGGGCCCTTCGTCATCTAGCCAGGAGGCTCAGCTCCGCCGACCTCGCCCGAGCTCCTCGGAGCTCGGCTCGATCTTCGGAGCCCACCACCAGACGCGGGAGCACTCCACGTCTCTTCTCCGACCTTCAGAGTGCTCCCAGGAGGAGCCTAGCGCACGCCCGAGGCCAGCGAGTCTCGCCGGCGACCTGTTCATCCAGCATCCTCCGTCGCCGTTCGATAGCCCCTCTCGCTCCAGTCTCCATCAGAGCCGTTCATCTCCGGAGCAACCACCACCGTTCGATCTGAGGAGGGAAGATCTGGAGCGCCCATCGTTCGCCACCTTCAGATCCTCCACGTGGCGCGCATCCAGCGGTTCACCTTAATAAAGAGTAATTTACCCTTAGGCCCTGTCTTTTCTTTTATTTCGCTTTAGTCCTGTAAATATTGAATTTAGTTGTTTAGTTTTAGGGTTATTTGCATAGAGGACCCCGTACTTTATTTTCCTTGCATTTATGCCCCTGTGCGTTGTTATGACACGTGCTTCGTCACGTGTGTCTCTGGTTTATTTGCAACTCATGCCCCTGTAGTTCTGGTTGTTATCAATGGAATGAATGTTTTAGTTTATTTGCATTTATACCCTGTGCGTGATTTA